>JARTUT010001456.1:0-49484 GCA_030674115.1 Micraspis discolor | reverse complement strand
CGAGATCCACAAAGACACCTAAACCAACCCTCTCTCTATCCAACCAACCATACACTGTTTTAGTCAATTCTGCTATTGCATCCTCCGTCGATTTTCCCTCTCTGAACCAGTACTGACTTTGCGATAAAATTCTGTTTTTTTCCAAGAATTTCACAATACGGATTTTGATTATTATTTCGATGATCTTTACGACATTAGATGTGAGGCATATAGGTCTGTAATTTGATACTGTGTTTTTGTCGCCAGATTTAAAAAATGGCTTGATGATCCCTATCTTAAAAATTTTGGAAATCTGGAAGTTTAAAAACACAGGTTGGTCAACAGCATTAGTGGTTTCGATATTTCCTCCTTGATATTCTTCAATAATTCTGTCTTGATTCCATCATGACCAGGGGCTCCACCTTTTCTTAGTGCCTGAATTGTATCTTCTATCTCTTTCTTACATGTTGGGAAAAGGAAGAAGGTAGCACCACAGGTTTGTTCCACCAGATGTTCTGCCAATTTCTTCCCTACTTCACTATAATATCTGCCGAATTCCTCTACAATTTGTTCCCCCTCTCTCAGCTCCCTGCCCTCAGAATCAACAATACACTCTATATCACTCCTCGACTTGTTCTTCCCACTAACATTTTCGATGAATGACCAGAGAGTTTTGGCCCTTGAACCATTCTTGGAGACGAATTCGTTCAGGTAGTTTCTTTTAGCCTCTCTTATTATCTTTTGAAAGGTATTTCGATATTTTTATAGTGGTGGTCTTGTAAGTTTTGGTCTAGTGGGTTTTTCATCATCTTTTTGTACAAGAGGTTTTTCTATTTATAGACCGCAGTAAACCTGGAGTAATCCAATCTTTCCTTCCAAATTTTCTACTTGTTATTTTGATGTCAGAAGTGTTTTTTTGTACAAAATAATTCAATATCTCAATGAACGACTCCGCAAATGAATCTGTGCTTTCGCCATTTATCAAATCCTCCCAATCTATTCTCCTCAGATCACTCTTCAGTTGACTATAATCTATATAAGTCTTGTATTCGATTTTACCGAATTTAGGCGATACTTCGGTATTCAGGCACAATATGATCGTATAATGATCTGTAACATCGGAGCGTATGATAAAAAATCTGCTACAATTATCAACTGGTTGTCGACCACCAAGGAAGCAATGGTCCAAACAAGAGCGGCTTGAAGGCCTGGTCACATCATTTATATAAGAGCGATATCCTAGTGAGCTGAAATACTTCGAGTTTGACGGGCATGTGGCATCTCGAGACATCGTCCAGGAGATTTTAAACTATTTTAAACCATCTGCAGAAAGCTGGATACAAAAATAAGCTTGATGTTTGGCTGCAGAATGATTTGACGCAAAAAAAAACATTCTGATTCAACGCAGGCGATATGCTGCTGAAACGGAACGAACTCGACCCATTCTTGAAGCGGATGGTGACTGGCGACGAAAAATGGATCACATACGACAATATCAAGCCGAAACGGTTGTGGTCGAAGGCAGGTGAATCGTCCCAAACAGTGGCCATGCCGGGATTGATGGCCAGGAAGCTTTTGCTGTATGTTTGGTGGGATTGGAAGGGACTCATCCACTATGAGCTGCTCCCATATGGCCATACCCTTAATTCTACCATCTACTACGAACAACTGGACCGCTTGAAGCTGGCCATCGACCAGAAGCGTCGAGAATTGGCCAACAGGAAGGGTGTAGTGTTCTACCAGGACAACGCCAGACCACACACTTCGTTAATGACTCGTCAGAAGCTACGGGAGCTCGGATGGGAGGTTTCATCGCATCTACCATATAGCCCGGACATAGCGCCTAGTGATTACCACCTGTTCCTGTCCATGCGAACGCCCTTGGTGGTGTAAAGTTGAACTCAAAAGAGGCTTGTGAAAAGTGGCTGTCCGTGTTCTTTGCAAATAAGAAGGGGGCTTCTTGGAGGGAGGTATTATGAAGTTGCCGGAAACAGATTATACAACAAAACAGTGCATATTTGAACTAAATCTGATCACTGTAACATTTTTTATTAAGCAGTAAATAAAGAGCGGAAGGGAGACATTTGACAACCTATTATAATTCAGTAGTATATATATCGGCACAAAGAACCAAGAGAATATCACGATCAGCAGAAATTAGAACTCTAGAACGTTTCAGTGCATCTGGAATGGTCAAGGATTTGCCAAGATCTGGAAGACCACGGGACGTAAGGAACGAAGCGATGAGGCAAAATATTGCCATTGATTTAGAGGAATCACCTCTTACTTCTACCACAGTCCTGGCTCTGAACTACGGCATAAGTCGATGTTCCGTAGGAAAAATATTCGAGGAGGAAATTTTTTATCCGCATAAGGTACGATTAGTCCAAGAATTGTCAGCGGATGAATTTGATCGACGGCTCGAATATTGCGAATGAACATCTTTAATGACGACGAACGTTATGCTTTCAATTTAGGGTTTTGTGATGAGGCAACTTTTTGTATCAATGGAACGGTAAAGCGCCATAACTCTAAATATTGGTCAACTGAGAATCTTAATTGGATTGAAGAAGCACAAACCCAGCGACCAGAAAAGTTGAATGTTTTGATGGGATTTGTACAAAATAGGCTAATAGGCCCATTTTTCATAATCGGGATCTTAAATGAAGATAAGTATCTAAATTCATTAAATAATCAAATTATTCCGGTACTCCAATAGAACGGGCAGTTACCACCGAACGTTTGGTTTCAACAAGATGGAGTATCTCCTCACTATGGTAGACGGGTTGGGAATTTTCAAGATACTACTTTTCCAAATCGATGGATTCGACGCAGAGGACGCATTGAGTGGCCAGCTCGTTCTCCAGATCTCAGCCCATTAGACTTTTTTCTTTAGCATGCTTGCAGAAATTGAGACGACGGATTCTTGATGAATGTGCATTAATACATGGAGAAGTCTTGAGAAAAGTTACTCAAGAATTTGTTGATGGACTGGCATTTTGTCAGGGCAAATGGCAAACACTTCGAACATTTAAAATGATTTTTTTTAATTATTTTTAATATATATAATAATAATAATAATATATTTAATATATAATAAGAGTTGTAACATTGAGAAATTAAGTAATCGACTGTGATACCGTATGAAGTTCGCCAGTTCATCTAATTTTTCATAATTTTCAGGCTATTTATAGGTAAAAAAATTCATGTTTACGCAATAAATCATCAACTGTGAAATCCTTAAACTATCAGCCTCCTTAATTGGAGGTGATCATACAAAAAATTTGAAATGTGACTGCAGGACTTGAATGAATTTCATTCAAGCTCCAACTTCAAAACGACTTACGCAATGTAGACTGGTATTCTTAAAACGTCCATCAATGAGAAAATGCTAATAAAATCTAGAGAAACTACTACGTTACTAGAATACGAATTAGACACTGCATCCGGAGTAAATGAACGACCCAATTCAAACTACCAACCACTCTTCACTTAAATAATTCATAGACCAAAGTTGTATAATTCCTCCTTCGTTGACAATCACAGGCCGCACTCGCCGTGGTCAATCCATTAGAATTGTTTATAAATAGTCCCAGATAGGCCGTCAGGTCGCCATTATTCAGGAAGTTTTTCGTAAAATGAAGCGACAAAAACGACAAAAAGGCGTTATATGCTGGCTGGACCAATTAGCCAATAGTGGAGAAAACTTGATATTGTTTAAGAGCTCCTTTTCCTAAACGGTGCCTTGGATTCTGTGTAGGATGAATAGGGTTAATACTACGAAATATGATGTAGTAAGACCACAGAGCGATAGGACATTAGTCATCTTCAAATATATAAAATGTAATGTAGCTGGACTATGCAAACCTGGACAAGTATCAGGAGAGAAAGGTATCTAAAAATAAGAGTTATTATTTAACCTAAATTTGTATATCTGATTATTTTACATGTCTTGTAGAATATTTTTCGAAAATTGTTCCATAAATTTCACAAACTTCCCTATAACCAAAACTTTTGCCAGCCGCCTTAAGGACTGATGTGAAAAGAGTTCAGTAAGATATCCGAGATTTGTCTAAATTTTACGTACGCAACTGGATTGATGGGCGGATAGCGATGCAAATAACTCTCAGTCGCCGCAATATTTTGGGATTTTTTATTTAAACATATAAATTGAACATATAACATGCTTTATGAAGATAGTTCATGATAAATTCATCTTTATTGTTTACCTGACACCACCCTGAGTCGCAAAAGCGGGATGGAAGCCAAGTACTTAATGAAGAAAATGATAACTAGCTAGCTATAAATATAATCAATTTCAAATTTGGTATATAATCCAGAATAATTACTGCATTTGTAACATCTACCTGCAACTCCCAGAAGGATTTCACCTCAATAATTGAATATTCTTGAAATATCAACCATTAATGAGAGAATTCCATTAGCTTTGGAGCAGCAATTTCGAAACATTGAAAAACGGTCTTCAACAAGAATCAGTTCTAGATCCCTTACTTTCCGATTATATTTCAGTGATTTACCCACACCATCTTAGAAATTTGTTTATGCTGATGACATTGCTATTGCTTACCAGCTTTTGGATTTCGATATTGCAAAAAACATACTATCATCTGATTTGGAAATCTTAAAGAATTATTTTATTGAGTGGATATTATGTCCAAATCCCAACAAAACAGAGGTATCTTGTTTTCATCTGAATAATCATGAAAATATAGGAAATTAGCTGTAACTTTTAATGATTCTTCTATCGAACATAATTTTTATCCTAAATGCTTAGGAGTAAACTTAGATTCATCTACCAATTACAAGGCTCATTTAGATGATCTGATCCTAAAACTGAAAACTAGGAATAACCTTCTTCAGAAATTACCTGGATCATCTTGGGGTGTTGATGTTTCCACTCTTCGCATATCTGTAGCCTCAGTCTTTTCTGCAGCTGAGTATTGTTGCTCTGTTCGGTTTAATAGCGCACATACACAAAAAAATCAATGCACAATTGAATACATCTAAGAGAATAGTTACTGACACCATAAGGTCTACGCCGGTTCATTGGTTACCTGTTTTGTCATTGCCATATTCGCAGACATGCGCATGCTATAAACGCAAAAATAATAATGAATATGAAAATGAACACCAGTAGAATTAAGAATAAAAATAATAGAAGAATCCTTAATTGACGAATAAAAGTAATTTCAATGCGACCTTCATTCGTCCAGTCTATTCTTGAAGGTGTTGACTGAAGTGGACTCCACAACCGCAGCTGGCAGTCGATTCCAAGCGTTGAAAACCCTGTTCGGTAGATACTTTGACGAGATGATGTCTTGAATAGTTCCCTTGACAAATTCAAGCGGTGGCCACGCAAGCTGTTGGTATTCAGCTGGAAAAGATCTTTCGTTTCATCACTAAAATGGCCGTTCATCGCACGAAATGCAAAAATGAGGTCACCTCTTAATGGACGCTCGTCAAAGCTGGGTATATCGAAAATAGCTACACTATCTACAATAGGATGGGTGGATGCCTGAGTACAGCATACGTGTGACCCAGCGTTTTGTTGATTCTAGGAGATTTTCATCGAATTTGTTGTCAGCAAACTAGAACATGCAGAACCTGATACGAGGGGGTAAATCAGAAGTATAAAGTATGAAAAGAATTGGCCCTAGAATAGATTCTAGGGGACACCAGATGTAACAATCCCCCTCAGAGTAAGCAGCACCGACTGCGATATCTTCGGTTGGTTAAAAAGGGCCTCCTCTAATTCCCAGATGTTCCAACTTAGCAAGAAGACGCCGATGAGGTACCCCATCGAACGCTTTAGAGAAGTCGAGGTAAATTATATCGACAGGAGGTCCGGAGTTTAATGCGCTTGTCCAGTCTCCAATAGATGATAATAAATTTGTTGTGGTTGGGCGGTTGGGACTGAAGCAGTGCTGGGAATCCGGAATTAAACTTATCTCAGAACTCGACTGCAGCAGACCGTCACACACAATCCTTTCTAGGACTTTCGAGACCGAAGAAAGTATGCTAATACGCCGGTAATTTGAGGGATCAATTATATCACCCTTCTTGAAGATGGAAGTGATTGATGCAGAAAGCCAGTCTGAAGAAATACAGGCTGAAGTGAATGATTTGGTGAACAGGAGGTGTAGGGTAACAACAAGAGCAATCGCAAAATTCTTGAGAAGGCGCGTAGTGACTCGAGACAGGTCAGACAGATGCCTCTAACAGCTTCCCGAGTTACTTGGATATTAGAAATTTCCCGCGTCACGCGGACAATGGAAGGAATAGGAATATTACCATCGGGTTGTATACAGAACGAAGAAAAAGAGCTCGTAGACAACATTATAGCGGACTCGCCATGACCGCCACAAATATACTCGGACTCATTTCCAACAGTTGGGATGCTAACTTTACTGTTCAATGAGGCTCTCACATACATGAACAACCTCTTTTTATTCCCTGATGTAACTAATCTATTCTCATATGAATTATTGTCCCATATATAAATTTCAAGGTGGTTTTAGGGCTCTTCATGTTGTTTCCGATTCTTTCTTGAAATGGGTTTTAACGTTCAGGCAAACTTGAATAAAATTTTTCTATTCAGTTCTTTTTCTGCTTCTTTTTTTTTTATTTTAGATTCGATGTGGGTAACTTGAAGAAGCGTCTGTGTTTATTAATAGATGGCCACTCTTGAAGAAAGAGGTCCCTCTAATATATTTAAGCTTATTTTGTACACACAACAATAATTATGCGGGGAGCTGCTAAGACTACACGCTCTATTATTTGCTAACCAAAGAATTGTTATCCAGCTTTGGGGAATTTTAACCGAATTTTTGTCATTATCCCAATCACATTGTTCATTTTTATCATCAATAGCTATGTTTTTGTGGCCGGTAGTTCCTTCTATATAGATAAATAAAATTTTTAAAAAAAGCTGAGTCTTCACCAGCACCATGGAACAATGTGTTACAAATACAACAGCCAGGATGAATGATCATACCTATATTACAAATTTACTCATAGTTTTCCTTTAACTTTTCCTACGCACAAATTCTCTCCTCCTAATAACCAATGTCAGTACTTACCAAATTTTCGGCAAGGTACTTTATTATATCACCGTAAATGAGCCTTTTCGATTAATTTTTCCCTTAATAATCAATTGTCGAAGCACTTTTGCCACTCTGATTGAGGTATCTCCAAAACATACGGAAATAAAAAAAAGTCAATCGATGCCAAATCAGGACTTTACGGCGGATGACTCATCAAATCTATATTTTGAGTGCTCGAAAATGTAGTTGTTCGAGCAGATGTTTGAGAGCTCGCATTGTCGTAATGAAGGGCGATCCGTCTTCGGCGGTTGATTTTTCTGATTTCTGGAAAGACAACTGGCAAACAAATGATTGTATGCCACTCACAATTGCCTGTTCCGCGTTGTTCTAGTGGTACAATTTTGACATGCCCAGTTTTTCCGAAAAAACAGGCTACCATTCGCTTGGAAGAGCTTCGTGCGCGAGCAAGTTTTATGGAATTTGTCTCTTCTTGAACCACATACAGTAGACTGCTGTTTACTTTCGGGCTCATACGGGTAAATCCACGATTTATCACCTGTCACGAATTCATAGACGTGCTACGAAGCCCCGCTAACGTAAATTTGGAGCATTTCTTTCGACCAATCGACCCGAGCCTTTTTTTGAGCGATTGACAAATTGTGTGGGATCCAACGCGAACAAATTTTTCTGACGGTCAACTATTCATGCAATATTGAATGTACGCTGGTCCCATTAAAGCTAAAGGTAGTATAAATAACACAATAGGTCACATGACGATCTTGCAATATCAGTTGACGCACAGCATCAATGGTTTTCCGAACGAAAACTAATTTTGGACGACCTTTACGAAATTCGTCTTGGAGTGGACTAGGACCCAGATTGAATTCACCATACCATCGATAAACACTGGTCCTTGAGGGAGATTCCTCGCCAAAAATTGAAATAAGTTTATCGATGCACTGTTGTTGAGTTACTCCACGTCGAAAGTTGTAAAAAATGATAGCACGAAACTGTTTACGACTCAATTCCATTTTTTTGACAGAATGAATATTTTAAGTTACTGTAAACAACACAAATAGCGCTCGTATGTCAAAATGTTCTGCTACCTATAACCTCAAAAATGTCAAATTTTACTATAAAGCTGTCAGTTGTCAGATTGCAACACTAGGGTTGTCTAATCCCCAAAAATAAAAGGAAACCCTCGTACGATGAACGGGTGAGTGACAGAAGGTAAGAGAAGAAATAGATATGCTTGAAAGATCATTAATGATATTGTATTTAATTAAAGTAAATATAACATGTTGAATACAGATAAAAAATAAACAGTAATCGAAAAACATTAGGTATACAAATTATTTATATTAAATTTGAGCTGTCTCGAAGTGAGGAATGATTGATACATAGAACTTCAAGAAATATTGAAAAAATAACATTTTGAATATAAAGTTACTGAATGAAATCTCGAATTTCTACATTAACCCACGAATGCAATTTTAGTGAATTGAATTCCTGCAGTGATACTAACCAACAAATGTCAGTATCGATATATAATAGGTGATTGATTTAGAGGTTCTTCAGTTCTTGAACTAAATGAATTTTGTTAGCTTTCAAAGAAATATCCTCACGTAAAATCCGCCAAGTCTTGGAATACGAAATGACAAGCTGTTGAGAATGGCGACGAGTCGACACTTCAGGGTCATTACGTACTCTCTCCCCCACCGCAGCTATATTCTCTCCACTACGACCTGGATGTTGACTTTTTGGTCTTGTATTATCCAATATCGAATAGTAAGTCTCAAACTTAGTGATGGTAGAGCGATTTGTGCGTTCGATAGGCCGATTATGTGGACCGTAAGACTCTCTAAATGCCCGATACACATCAATCGGAGAACGCCCATTTTCGTGATGAAGCTGAACAATTTTCAGAGGCTGTGCTGGGCTAAGTCGTTCTATAATGAAATATCAGATACTACTGAACAAGAATAACACATCAGTTCACACAACCCATCACCCTCTACAAACATCTAAGTGTTCCACGATATCCTTGATGATGTGAAAACTTAAACGATTTCGAGCTAAAACCAACAGATCTTTGATATATATATCTTTAGTTTTATGCAGCTTCAATGCATCTCGAAATTTATTTCCAATTGTTTCACCATAAATTACAAAATCATTAGTATCGTATTCCTCAATGGCTTTTCGTATATCAGGATCATGACAAAGACCAACCAATATATTCTGCTTTAAATGTGATAACTCAAGGTAAGAGTATTGTAAAGAGTTTATTTTTTTACCCAGAATCTGCAATTCTCCTCTGCAGTTCACCTTTATCTCACATAACTCGATATCACTACTCATGGTATCTTCAAGCTCGGCACTCAAACGAATGAGGTTCAATCTTTCCTTGAGTAATAAATATTTCACCACTTCAATCAGATTGTCTCGATTTTCCCTCTTCAAGTAATCAAGAAAAGTGCCGCCAGCTGTCAATCTCGAGGAGCTTGTGTCAACACCCAGGTCTATTAAAAATTTAATGAACTCCACATCATTTGGAGTATAAATCGCGGAGAGATGAAGAATTGTGTCGCTCTTATTGAATAATGCATTTACAGATGCTCCATACTTTATTAAAACTTTTGCTGTTTCTATTCTATTTGCCAGAGAATCATTGTAAGACAGAAGGTGTAATGGAGTTAGAGCTTCTTCATAACATGCCTGATTAGGATTGCAATTCGATTCCAAAATGAATTTTAACAGCCTCAAATTTACAAACAGCATATCGGTTTCTAAAAGAACATGAATTGCTGTTCTTCCGTCATCGGCCAGTGCTAAAAGATTTGCTCCATTTTCACACAAGAATTTCACTAGGTCCATTTTTTGAAACATTATAGCTGCTAAAATTGGAGTGAGGCCGTCGGTGTCTTTTGCTTCTATATCTGCACCTCGTTCAATGAGAATTTTGCATATATCTATGTTATTTGAACAGATAACACCTATATGTAATGCTGTAGCGCCGCAAACTGATGTACGTTTATTAATATCTGCTCCCCTCTCTATTACATATAATGCAACATCCTTTAGATTCTTCCTAATGGCCATATGAAGGATTGTACATTTTTCCCCTTTACTTTCCAATACGAAATCAGGTTCATGGATATATTTTAAAATATCTAATACAAGCGCACTTTCTGCAATGAAAAATATAATTATTTACATTTAATAATATTTTCATAAAGTAATAAATGATGAAACATGGTTGAAAGAGGCCCATGTCTAAGAATAGATGAATTATGTTCAAGAATTAAGAATAAGAATGGCAACATTGAGCGAAATAGTTGAATATGATAGTTAGAAAAATTAAAATAAATATCTCAAATTTTTATCAGAAACACATATATAGATTGAATTTGAGATGAGTTGTGACTGAATTTCATAATATAATGAAGGTTTTCGTAGGTTTACAGTCAGAAATATATATAAAAATCGTAAGTACCGAAAATCTGTAATTTGCTCACCAATTGAGTTTATTGATGATCTGGATGCATATTTGCATGAATTAAACTTAGAGGACACTGAGATCTTTATGGGGGATATTATTATTGACATAAAAAGGACTGCATCGGGACAACAGATTATTTAAACTTATTGAACTCATGTGGCTTACAATCATACATAAACAAAATCTACTATCGATCACATTTTTGTCAGATTACAAAATCGTATTCTAAGTAAATCCAATATTGAACCTATAACATTTCAGATTGATATGACTCATCATTTTTTACCTTTTGTTTTTGTGTAAACATTTGAGAATTGTTCTGAAAGGGTAAGCACGGGATTTAGCGTGAAGAAAAATATTGATTATAAGATCTATTATAATAATATGATGCATAGTAAGGTCTAGCGCCTAAACCAATCAACAGAGTTGCATCAAATTTTCTTTAAATTAAGGGTGGATATCTAAACTGATGCAGAAAAATAATAACAAGTGCCAAACATTTATAATTTCTCAAAAAAACACAAAAAATGTAATAATTAAGGGTGTTTGGCATATTTTCGCTGTAGATGGCGCCACCGCTCAACAAATTTTTACTGATATGGACTTTAATTCATGGTACTAGGACTTAGTCTTAGTACCATGCTTTAATTCTTCTTTTTGCACTCCAAGTCACCACTACCGTCATTTAACTCATTTAAAACATTTGTAAATTTGATTAACTTTATTTGTATTTAAATTATAACATGTGACTTATAAATCATATGGTAACATTGTTAGAAAAGGAAAAACACTTTATTTCAAATGTTTTATATAAACTTTCAATTTAAAAGGGTGAAGTGATTTTTGTGAATGAAATAATTTGTGAATTTGCAAAAGTTGAAAATTTCAAATGTTGTTATTTGAATAAAATTACCTTCATTGAACTGTTAGGGCGAGTTAAAAAAGGTTCAAGAGTACTACTTGAGTTGATCAGAAAGTGAGCATTTGAATAATTTCATAACAATTTATGTTTTATATAACGTGCTTGAAAATATAAGATGGAAACTCGATTTTGAAAAAGTTTCATTTTAAAAGTAATTATCAAACTTAATAACGTTTAATAATTATAATGAACATCTATAATTTCAACTTTGACTTTCAAAGAGGAAAGACGTGTTTTGACGAGCTTGATTTTAAGTTTGATTTTAAGCTTATTTTAATTTTCAAACCTACCGAGTAAAATAATTTAGAAAATTATAATTGAAAAGATATTGAAAACCCAAATTTGGTTGGTTATTTTTTATTTTTGGGTTAAAATATATGTAAAAGTGTGTACAAAATTAAAATAAAATTGATTTTTAATAATTTATAGCAAACCCACGAAAATCATCATTATATATATATATGTTAGGCCCGAAGACCGAAAACGCTCAGTGGCCGGAAAAAACGGCCACATCGCGTTCTGGCTGTCTTCGAACGCACAGAACGCGTTTTGGTTGTTTTTAAACGCTCGCAACGCGTTCTGGTAATTGTTAAACAGCCGGAACGCGTTTTGTCGATTGTTCAACGCTCACAACGCGTTCTTAATGTTCGACTTGTATTATTTGCCGATTTCTACCTGCGTAGGATAAAATTTATATTGTCCCTCATAAAACAAAGTTGAAAATTGAAATACAATTCAATTATTGACAACTACAATTGGATACCAAAGATGGGTTCGGTTTTTCTTGCCGAATCATTTCAACAATATTAAATTTCTTAAAATCGTTTTCAGTTCTAGGAAGAAAGTTACACTAATAAACTTATATTGTCGAGCATATAATATATAAATGCATGAATTAAAAAGCGAAAAGTTCTTTATTGAACAAATGAATTTCAATTTATTTTCTACAAATCCAACTTATTGTGGAGAACAAAACAAACTTGAATTTATAACTCTTTTAATTACTTCATTAGAAACAATTCAATTATTGAAAACTACAATTAAATACAAACGACGGGTTTTTCCGAACTTTTGTGTACTTTACATAGGTACGTTACTTATTTTTACAAGAACTGTTTGAAAGACATTTCTGAATTACATAGGACATTTAAATTGTATCCGTAAAGTATGGAACAAATTCATTTTTAGATAATCAGACCATTTTAAGAAATAATCCTGAAACACATCGATTTTTATTTTAATTTACCTTATTTTAAAATAATAATCTAATATACAGCGTGAATTATTTTATAGTAATGACATCACCGACATTTTTTTTAAATTGAACTATTTGGTCTCCATTTCCGGATTACTCTAGCTGAGCTGATTCCAAAAATGTATCACATGTTGATTCCAATAGGTACAGGGTCGACAAATATACAATAGTTTTGTATGTGCTCAGTGCTCATAAAGTAATGCTAGACCACAAGTACCAAACATGTTGGGACACAACTTATTTTTATTATTCTAAAAATGTAAAAACTACAGGGTCTTACATTTGAACAAACGCGTTCCGGCTGTTTAACAATTACCAGAACGCGTTGCGAGCGTTTAAAAACAACCAAAACGCGTTCTGTGCGTTCGAAAACGGCCAGAACGCGATGTGGCCGTTTTTTCCGGCCACTGAGCGTTTTCGGTCTTCGGGCCTAACATATCTATAGAGATAAATAATTGATGTATAATTGGTAAACAGAGATTGTTGGTCTTTCAATAATTATACCATTTATTGCAAATGTTTAGCTTTCGCAGTATTTCAAAGGCTTCTTCAGAACATCTAAAAAAAGTACATACGTAAAGAATCTGTAAGTTATATAAATTAATGTTAAGGCTTGTTACAAAGACATGACTGCAAAATGGAATGAATAACTTACACAATGTTGGGTTACTTTGAATTGAGAGATTAAAATAGTTTAACTGACATCCAACAAACTTCACAACGTGATGAGGAGAGGATTTCACAAGTTTTGAAATCAAATACATATACATTATATACATATACAAATACATAAAAAATCATAGTCATAATTATGACATTCATCATAAAAATGTATGAATCATAGATTGGTATAGAAATTTTGTGAGGAATTCCGAATTTTTTTGAATATTTCAATTTTAAAATCTAACTATGTCGAGTGATTATGACTCAGTTATTTCTGAATTTTTGGAGAATGCCAAATTCAATCATTCCATTTTGCAGTCATGTCTTTGTAACAAGCCTTAACTTAAATTTATATAACTTACAGATTCTTTACGTATGTACTTTTTTAGAGCAGTTAAAATACTGCGAAAGCTTAACATTTGCAATAAATGGTATAATTATTGAAAGACCAACAATCTCTGTTAATTATACATCAATTATTTATAAACATTAATCAGAGATGAACTCCACACAACTTATATATAGAGATATATATATATATTTGTATTCATATAAATAAGAATTAGAAATGATTATGCCTACATGTTAATTTAAATGAGAACTCAAATGTATATAATATAAATGTGTCAATATAAATGAATAAAAAGTATGTCGTCTCATTGACTTCTACATTCTACACGGTTGCCGAAAAATATTGTTTGCACCATGTCCAAAAATGTTTTTTTGGATCACAGACTTCCAGGATTCGCTTACGCTCGTCCCGGAATTTTATCTATTCATCCCTAAAGTCCTATTTTCCGGACGGGTTAGGTAAATTACTATTTCAACAAATTATATTATTTGAGAACACTTACCTCTTCTCTTCATTAATTGATGAACCACCAACGGCAAAACCGTGATTTCTTCAGATGATGAGCTCCTTGATCTATACATCTTTTCAGAATTGCTCTCTCTTTAGAAGTGAACTTTCTTTGGATCCCAGTTACTACAGAATGAATAATTCTACACAATTGAACTTTATCAATTGAGGATATAAAACCGACCTTATAAACACCGGCGTCTGCTAAAATCCTCTCAAGGTCCATTTCTATAATCAAAAGTATTGGCGGAGATATTTTAGTTGTGTATTCTCTTCAGGACATGAAAAACGTAAATAACTGTCTCTCGTTGTCAGTTCCCCCTTATATATACCCGTATTCAAGTAATTAGCTTTGTTCTTTCTTTCATATTTCTTGATTATGCCAGGTACCTAGTTCTCCTGGAGATTATTTACCTGCTAAAGAGATCTAAGCATTATTGATAATTTCCATAGATTTGTAAATTTTGGAATCAAGTTTATGACTCATTGCAGTGGCGGCTCGTGACAATATAGTATGGTGAGGCACATATGAAAAAAAAATTAATAATGTAATATATATTTCGTCCTCGATTTGTTTATTCACAACAAAAGTACCCGAATCAATTCATTCATTTTGAATGGTTTTAGATGTACCAGAAATTACCGATTTCCTGTTGGTGTCATTTTCTAAAAAGGTTTTTAAATTCGTGTCAAATTTACTAACAAGAACTACCAATTCTTTGAAATTTCCGCGATTTAAAGACTCATTCGATTCATCGTGCCCCCTAAAAGGTAACTCTTGCATACACAGGTGCATCGTAATATCTATTAAACTTCTTAGAATTTGTTGATTTTCTTTGAATCTAGCATTGAAATTTTCAATTTCTATTTGACGCGCATTGTCTATTGCTGTGGCGATATTTTGTTTTTGCTTTCTCATAACGGTAAGCTTGCAATTAGATGAAATATGCTGAGCACTTTTATTGTGTAGCGATAGACCCCGAGATAAATTTTTCAAATCACTAAAACCACTTTTCGACCAAATTCTGTCGGAATTTCCATTAGTTGCTGAGAATAAAATGCACAGCCAACAAAATATTTTATTCAAAGTAATACTTCCAGTAAGCCAGTCGTACTTGTCATACCACGTATTTTGGAATCCCCGATTTGATTTACCGACCCCACCACTAGACACTAGAGATTTACTCTAATTTGGAACCGGTCGCTTAACTCCTTAATTAAATATAATTTATTATCATACGAATGAGTCAAAAATGTTACTTATTTTTTTAAAAATTAAAAATATCACAAGTACACCGAATAGCTTCCTTAGGAATTTCAAAAGATTTACTATTACTAGGTCCCGCTGAATCCATTTCGCGATCTGTTTGTCACTTTCGATAAAAAGATTTATATTTCAGAAAAAATTCACCTGAAAAAGATTATATAATCATACGCGATACACAGCAAACGCAATACCACTAAATTGCGACAAAGTGAACTAACCCTATTTCTCTATTTCCCGCTTCCCGATTAACTCGAATAAAATCCTGAGGCCTGCCTCTAATTCCTCGAGAAGCCGCCTTCAAAGCCGTAGATATGTTCTCACCGCTTCGACGCAGATAACCCTCTGGACATCGCAGAAACGAAACGATCTCAGATCGGCTAAGATCGCGCAGAGGCTAGCCTCGGATTAATCCTAGAACGGCTTTCCATTACGTTCTCGTAGGTCATCAAAGTAGATAACACGCTAATTCAGTCAAAGAAGCCTGCGTTAGGCATGCCTCCAACCGTTTATTCAAAGAGGATTTGATTTGTTATGAATATACAAGGAACGTGAGATTGGGAAAAATATTGAGGAAAAAAGTGATGATGAAAGGGAATGAAGAAATATACGGTTTAGAATTTTTTTGATGAGGCACTTCCTCACCTGCCTCATAGGACAAGTCGCCACTGACTCATTGTTTTATGTTCAGTGATGGTTTATTCATTGATGAATTGTATTGTCGATTTAGATATTAGTTGATAGGGATAAATTATGTACTGTTGTACGTTTTTGGCTTTCTTGAGGATAACCTCACAATACGGGTTATTAACATGTCACGTCGACATAGCTCAGTGTTCCAGATCTAAACAAAGCAATTTTACCTATGGCGGTTTCAATAAATCTCTTTTTATATAAAAAGTTTGAACAAATAACGGTTGAAAAGTAGGTATATACAAAGTTTTTCGAATGAAAAAAGCAATTATGCAGTTTTTCTCCTGCAGTGTTCTTTATTGTTAAACAAATTTGCTCTTCATATATCTTATCTCTACTTCTTAGTTTGTTCAAATCTCTCAATTTTATTTCTTTTTTTATTACTGAAAAATATAAAGGTAGAGGAGGTTCCTTTATGAATTGTGTTCGAAACCACGATCCTAGGTAGTTTTTAAGTTGCAATTGTTTCAGTAGGCGATGTATTAGGCTTCTGGCTGTTAGCATTATAATGCCATAGACACCCTTAAGTTTTTTCTTCATCGCCCAAAATAAGAAAAAAGATATCACTAATTTGTATCACTACCATAGCATTGGATTCGAATGAAGTCGAAATGTCTTCATATTATGTTCAGCAAACATATTTCAATATGTTTAATAAAAATAATGTATTTAGAGAAATAAAATGATTTCTACCAATGCCTACTGAACCGTCATGGCATGGCAATATGTAAAAAAAATTTAGAAAGCACTGACGTGAGGTCAGATTGCTTTGGCGCTCTTGTTGACCTACTTGCGAGTAAATATTCAAACCTTAACAAATCTATAAGCTCTCTGATCGGGTGAACAATAGTCTTTTTCCCTACTATGGGACAATGTGATGTGAATATGAGAGCCTAATAAATAAACAAACCTTTATCTCAATTTGAAAATAACTACTCATAATTTTCACCAAATTTTGTTCTATGCTTCTCCTAAAAACTTACGTCATTGCGTTTCTGAGTTTTGACAACGCCATCAAATTCTTTCTCTATGATAAAAATTTTTTGATTAATATTACGTCTGTGCTTTTCTGAATATTGACAACGTCATCAACATCGAATTCTACCTCTATGAATTCTATGAAAATTTTGATTGATATTACGCCAACTGACACTGATATCTAGGTCCCCAAGTTGTTCGGCTCGACATTCCAAAATTACAGACATTCGGGCAAAATGATAGGCAAAAATAAAGACAATTATAAAGAACCATCAGTCTAGGGTGCAAGCTCGTCATTATTGACGTATGTTAATAATGGTAATAATGACTAGCTCGCACCCTAGAACGAAGGTTCTTTATAATTATCGTTATTTTTTAACATGATAACGTAATTATTTTTATTATTTTAGTTTCAAGTATCTATTATTTAACACAATGTATATGTATTTACCTCTTGAAAACAAAAGGAAAACATCTAATTTTTTCAAACATCACTAGATATTACCATATATAATAACGAAATGCCTCAAATGATTTAAGAATTGTCCCTTCCTAGTAAGATGCAAGTAAGTGAAATAAAACATTTTATATATAAACTTCTTGATGAAAAATTAGCGAATTTCTTAATTTTCATCATGTGATTCAGGGCAATCTTAGAATTAGCAGCATTGATGAATGCTCGTTGAAGTATCGGAAAAAACCACATGACAGAGAACTGCCCAATATAGAGTAATTGCGCAGGATCCCATACGGCAAATTTTAAAAACACCCCATATCATGTGAGGTATGTCGAGTCACTCAATTCGAACGTGTCCAAATTCCAATCTCCTTTCCCTAAAATAATTAGTACTCCTTTTTCGGGAGACTAAAATATTGATTATGCTTACGCATTCAAAAAAAATATCAATGCTCCACCGACTTCAGAAAACGAAAATTCATCAGACTTTCCATCCCTATTGAAGATATTAACGAACTGAATAAAATTTGCGACTTATCCAAACTATTACAGCTTGAACGAGAGTTAAAAGTTTCTCTATATAAAACCGCATCTCCTTTAGAGGAGATATAGCCATTATTAATCCACTGGCCCAGATATATGGTTTTTTAAAACCGTAAGAAAGGCCTAATTATTACATCTCAATATTGATATGGCTTACGGAACAAAATTAACGAATTGGAAATCGTTTTAGCTGAAAACAAAACTGATTTTATATGCATTCAGGAATCGAAACAAAATCAAGCGAAGGTGTCCTTATGTTTTATAACCCAATCGAACTCGAAACGCTTACATAAATTCTAGGAAGTCAAGTCATTAATCTAATAATAGTAAATATCTTCAACAATCCAAGATTACCAATTCACTTGAACGAACTCTTTAACTTAATGGCATTAGGCCCGAAAACCCTCATTATATGGGTTCTAACTGTCGGTTTACCCTTTGGAATTGTATATAAAACAATAGATAAAGCAATCTACTCCAACAATTTATAATAAACACTACCTTTCTTCTCTATTATCCATAAAATTCTCATATATAACCAAGAACTGATTTAATTACCACCAAGAACCCATCCATTAAACCTTCATTAGCTATTAACGAATTGGATTCTGATCACTTACCTGTATTGTCGTTTATTACATTTTATTTAAATTCCCCTTTCATTCACAAATACTAATACATTTTATTTAATGGATGGGCAATAATCAAAAGTAAATGTAACGCATTAATTAAAACCAATCATAAAATTAATTCCGTGAATGTAATTTCAAAGCCATTGAAGATAAACGGCCTTTCAACTATGTCTTTTAATTGTGACCACACCTTCCACATGACAGCCTTGACAGTTAGTTTTTTGACATATTCGTAGTGAATGCTTTGGCAATTAATACAATGGTTTCAATTTTGCTCGGAAATCGCTTTAAAATAATTAAAACCCCCTATGAGAATGGCGGTTCGGTTGAAATTACATTTCGTAAAAATCTTGATATTTTCGGACAACATAATCAACCTTCGGAGACCCCAATAAAGAATTTGGTCGCTAAATTTGAGTTTACGGGCCCGGTCCAAATATGCCAACCACAACGTGTGTTTGACCGGCCGTTCAACTGAAAACATAGCAGCCGTGAGCCAGAGTGTTGATCCAAATTTTTCGACGTTCTCAACAACTGTGGTTATCCCAAACCACCACATGGCGAATTTAGCATGAGGATTTGGATTTGGAGCCTTACAAGAATCAACCAGTACAGGAACTGAAGCCGACCGACCATTCACATCACCGTAGATTCTCTCAATTCATTCTCGAACAACACGAAGCTTTTTCTGAAAAAAAGTTTTTTCAGACGAAGCCCATTTTCACTTTTCAGGGAGCGTCAACAAGCAAAATTGCTTCTGAAAAATTTAACGCGATTATTGAGAAGCCTCTGCATGATCAATGTGTCACTGAATGATGTACTATGTGGCATGGAGATGTGATTGGGCCGTTTTTCATTCGAAGAATGGGCTGAAAATGCGGTAACGGTCAATGGATCACGCATACGCTAGATGTAAACGAATCAATTATGGCCTATCATTGATGACATGGATATCACTGACATGTAGTTTCAACAACTTATCGCACAGCCAATGAGACGATCAATTTATTGCAAACCAAATTTGCTGATCGCATAATTTCACGAAATTTAATTGTTAAATGGCCAGCCAGATCGTGTGATTTAACATCACTGGAATATCTTTTGTGGGGTTATCTCAAGGACAGAGTCCATACGGAGCCAATTGAATCGATTGCAGCCCTAAAACTCTTAATCTGTGATTATGAAATAGACCCAACGTTTTACCAAAACATGATGAAAATTTAGATGAAAGACCAATTCTTTTATCGAGATCGTAGTTGACATATGTCAGAAATCGTTTTTCTTTCATAATTGCCGAACTTTTCTTTTGTAATGCAATAAAAATTTGAATCATCGTCATCACCATTATTTGTTTTAAAAAACAAAGTTCTTGGTGAATGACCCTTTATAACATCGACAATCCAAAAGTGTTTCAACCATTCCTCAATTAGAAGCATCGAGCAAATCAATTTCACCGAACTGCCAACGAATGCGAAAGAGCTCAATAGTTTAAAAAACCACCTAAGTAAATGCCTTCAGCGAAATTTCCACACCCCTATTTACCAGAAAAATAAGGAAATTGTTACAATAACAAGAGCACAAATTACCTCTTTAAAAAAGGATGGGAAGATGTTGCAGTTTAATTTTTGTGTATGCCCTGTATAATATAATACGCGAGAGATAACACCCGATTTCATTCCATCATCCCGATGTAGAAATCACGGAATCGACAGACAGACTAAGAAATATGTACCGGCGTTTATATCGGAATTCGAAGACATGATATTTTCAGTAAGAGTTAATGCGTAGGCGAATGAAGAAAGGCAATTTGTATTGTTATTTTTTGATATTGAAGTTTCGACAAATTGTAATCCAAAATTTTGGGATTCAACATTTACCTGCAAGGTGCTTAAAATTTTATTATCTGGATTGATAATAATTTTCCGGAATCCGAGATAAGAGCAATCGAACATTTATTTAACATTTAACAAGTTAACATTTTTATGTTAACTTGATATGCTTTACCGTCAAGGGAACCATCTCTCTTCGCTGTTCTCTTCCATGCCATCTTCTCCTTTCAACTTTAGAGCAACTTTACTCTTGCCAGGAGTTTGAGACCAAATCACAGCAACATTCTACCCCAGGCTGAGTATCAACCCATCTATTGTTTATTTCAAAAATATTGTAACTTTGATCCTTGTGAACACTGAAAAGGCGCTATTATGTTTCTCTCATTATTTATGATTGAATGGACAATGATTATGATGAAGTTGCCGTCTCATATTCATAAGATTTAATTAATTTATAATTGTAATATATCTGGGTTCGAACTCCGTAGGCCATATTTTTACACATTACGTTTTTCTATCGTGATTTGTTCACTCTAATTATTATTTTGTTATCCTGGTAAGATAATATAAGGCATTGCCTGATTGCATATTTCGTGCTTATTTGTTTATTATACCTAGCCACTCAAGAAAAGAATCCACCCCCAACCCGACTGAGCTGGGGCAAGTGTTCTCCTTAACGAGAAAGGAGGGCACTATAAACTTTTGTAAGTATTCTGGTATTTTCAACGAAAGAATGCTACAAAGACTTCACCTAAAATCTGAACATATCGAAAGACATGTGGAAATTGGTTAAAGCATTGAAACGGAACAACCAACCTCATGGAATCCTACCTTCGCAAAGTCGGCAAAGTGTTTTATTCGCCAACAAACATTTCGCCGAATCTTTCGCGGAAATACTTGACTCCAAAAAGTCATTATCAAACATTGAAACAGAAAACTTAACAGAAGAAACACTACAAGCCTTGTCCCAATGCCCAATATCAATAACTGCCGAAACTTAGGAAATCGTAAATATTATAAAAAAAACTGAAGAAGCGGAAAGCTACAGGAGCAGACCGCTTCAGTAAGAAAATTTTCAATTACCTATCTGTAGAGATCCCATGTGGCGGCACTCCATAAAGCCCCACATAACAACAATATACATCTCAAAAATTTATTTATCCTGACGACATTGCTATTGCTTACCAACATTCGGATTTCCATACTCTGGAAAACATACTGTCATCTGATTTGAAAATTTTAAAGAATTATTTTATTGAGTGGAGATTATGTCCAAATCCCAACAAAACAGAGGTATCTTGTTTCCATTTGAATAATCATGAAGAATAGGAAGTTAGCTGTAACTTTCAATGATTCTCCTATCGAACCTAACTTCTATCCAACATACTTAGGAATTAAATAAGATTCATCTCTCAATTACAAGGCTCATTTAAATGATCTGAGCCTAAAACTGAAAACTAGGAATAATATTGTTCAGAAATTAGCTGGATCATCTTGGGGTGCTGATGCTTCCACTCTTCGCACAGCATCTCTAGCCTTAGTTTTTTCTGCAGCTGAGTATTGTTGCTCTGTTTGGTTTAATAGTGCACATACAAAAAAAATTGATGCACAATTGAATACATCCATGAGAATAATTACTGGCATAAGATCTACACCGGTTCATTGGTTTCCAGTTTTGTCTAATATTGTCCCTCCCCATATTCGCAGACAGACTGCAGCTCTGAATTCTTGGAACAAATATCATTCCTTTCCCAATTTATTTCCAATTATTTCATATTTTCCACAAAATAGAATTCCAAGATTGAAGTCACGTAAACCATTATGGCATAATACGTTCTTCAATATGAACGTAAGTGATAAAGAATTTAGAAAGACTGAGTGGAACTCTTACGAAATGTTCAATAAGTAACTCGTTTCTGAACCTTTTGAAAAAGTTCCTGGTTTTGATCTTCCAAGAACATTTTTGGACAGTTTTTAATCGTTTGAGAACAGGTCATGGTAGTACCAATAGCATGCTATTTAGATGGAACTCAGTTCCTAGCGCAAGTTGTGAATGTGGAGAAGCAGAAGAAACAATACCTCATCTCATCAATAGTTGTCCCATATATAAATTTCAAGATGGTTTTAGGGCTATTCATGATGCTTCCGACTTTTTCTTGGAATGGGTTATAAATTTCAAACGAATATGATACGTATTTTTGTTATTGTTTTTTTTTCTGCTTTTGTTTTTTATTTCCAGATTCGATATGAGCAACTTGAAGAAGATACTGTCTCCATCAATAGAATACCACTCTTGAAGAAAGAAGTCCCTAAAATATATTTCAGCTTATTTTTGTATTTTCACACTTAGACGGGAAGCCAGAGTTTTTTTTAATGGGGTTTTTTCCCTAGGCTTCTATGTCATACGCCAAATTGTATGACACCCCGTCATTAACCCCTGATCTAATTGCCCTATTTTGTTTGCTAACTAAATATTGTCAGCCAAAAGTTCAAAATAATACATATATATTTATATATATATATAATTCAGAAGTAATCTTCTTGGGGTTAGAGCACGGGATCAAAAATTAGGACTTCATCTATTTTTTGTATATTAATTAACTATATATGTTTCAAGCGTACATTCCGATAAAAATGAAAGCTCAAAAAAGATAAAATATACATAGCAATTCCATACGTGAAAAACTTGCGAAAAAATCAACCATATTTTCAAAGACATCAAAATTGCACATAAGTCCACAAACAATCTGAGACCACTCTACACAAGGCTAAAAGCCAAAACTCCGAGAGAAAAAATATCGAATTGTGTTTACCAACTAAAATGCAAAGAATGTCCAGGAATCTACATAGGCCAAACAACACAATACATCAAAGAAAGGATCAACGGCCATAAATATTCAAAAATTCCACAGCCCTTAAAAAGCACGAACGAGAGAATGACCATAGATTTGACTTTGACAACTTTAAAATTCTGCATAAAGAAACCAACAACAAAATAAGAACATTCCAAGAAATGATATACATTCAAAGAGAAAAACACTCAATAAATGATAGAACAGACCTGAAAAACCTATCCAAAATTTACTATAACATTCTTGGATAATATCAAATTTATGTTGAAGTGGCATCTGTGATCTGTGACATTTTAGATGTGATTGTCACTATGTTGATTCACCAGGACAGGCCCACGGTTGGGAATGAAAGTAATAGGCAGTTGACAGGACCTCCCATTTTGAAAGCGGAAATAGAGAAGGCGATTCGTAGCTCGAAGAACAACAAGGCCACCGGACCCGATGAGATTCCGGGAGAGATTTTGAAGATTTTTGATGAGGGGAGCATCGAAGTTCTACATAAAATATTTAACATCATCTATGAAACAGGGCAATACCCTCAACAATGGCTGAGTTCTATCTTTGTGCCCTTGCCCAAGAAAACCAACACAAGAAAATGCGAAGATCATCGACTCATCAGCTTGATGAGCCATGCCCTAAAAATATTTCTAAAAATAATCCACCAAAGAATTTATAAAAAGTGCGAAAGAGATATTAGTGGTTCACAATTTGGGTTTAGAGAGGAATGGGCACAAGAGAAGCGATGGTGGCTACACAAGTGCTTGTCCAGAACTGTTATGACATCAAAAAAGACGTATGCCTGTGCTTTGTGGATTATGAAAAAGCATTTGATCGAGTTGAACATCATAGACTAATGGAACTTCTAAGAAACCTTGATATAGATCAGAAAGATATCAGATGCATAGAAAATTTATATTGGAATCAGACTGCACGGATTAAATTGGATGGCGACTTGTCTAACGGCCTACGGATTCAGAAAGGAGTACGACAAGGATGTGTCTTGTCCCCACTATTGTTTAACCTGTACTCAGAGGCGGTTTTTCGTGAAGCTTTGGAAGAGAAGCAGATCGGTATTAAGGTTAACGGGGTGTGGATCAACAACATCCGCTATGCCGATGACACAGTGCTGATCGCTGATAACATACAGGATTTGCAACGACTAGTCAACATCGTGGGAGAACACAGTAGATCGGTGGGCCTCAATATAAACACCAAGAAAACAAAGTTTTTGGTGATCACGAGAAATATGAATGCCTTTGAAAACTCCGAGATAACATTCAATGCGATGCGCATAGAACGGGTCAATAAATTTAAGTATTTGGGAGTGTGGTTGTCTGAGGACTGGACATCTGACTTGGAGATTAGATGCCGCATTGAACAGGCGCGTGAGGCATTCTTTAGGCTGAGGAGGGTGTTCACTTGCTCGGACTTCAATCTTGATTTGAGACTGAGATTCCTGAAGTGTTACGTCTGGTCGGTGCTTCTGTATGGGATGGAAGGCTGGACACTCAAAGTGAACACCATCAACAGATTAGAGGCGTTCGAGATGTGGTTGTACCGCAGAATACTCAGAATACCTTGGACGGCGAGAATAACGAATGAAGACGTGCTAGCGTCTGTAAGCAAAGAGCGAGAGTTGTTCACTACCATTAAAAGAGGAAAACTGCATATCTAGGGCACGTCATGAGGAATGAAAGGTATAAATACTTGCAGTTGATAATCGAGGGTAAAATGGAAGGCCGGAGAGGAGTAGGAAGGAAGAAAATGTCGTGGCTACGGAACATTAGACATTGGACGGGAATGCACGACATACGGACACTGATTCACACCGCTAGGAACAGGAATGAAATGATGAAAGTAGTCGCAAACATCCGTTAACGGATAGCATAGGAAGAAGAAGAAGTCACTATGTTTGTAGCACGTAAACTTGAAAAAGGCTCAATGTACGCCGAAACATATATAGTTCATTAATATACAAAAAATAGATGAAATCCTAATTTTTGATCCCGTGCTCTAACCCCAAGAAGATTACTTCTAAATTATATATAATATAGCACAAGAAAAATACATATTTATTTATATATATATACAGCGCTTCGGTTGCCGAATTGTTAGCACTCGCAGCTTCATACCAACTAGGTGGCGAGTTCATCTCCCGCCGGCTCCCACTCTCTAATATCCCGAGTCTATGGCATGGCGCACACAAGCCATACTGATAAGTCCGAATGAGTGCGCCAGTGACGAAACGCATATTAGGAAAACATATCCGATCCTACACTGATGACCCTGACGTGATGGGAACGGTTGTCTTTACGACGTGTCCTGGAAAAAGCAGAGGGTAGACGCTGATACACCCGTCCGCACGATGCCGTGAGGGGTAGCTCTACTCAGGTGGCCTTCACCCGGCTGCACCTTGTATCACGCTCTGGTTTCGTTCCTCCGTCACTGCCAAGGGAGTGTGTAGGGATCTCATGCGGTGCCTCTCCATAAAGTCCCACATTGCAACAATATTCAGCGATTCGGTTGCCGAATGGTTAGCGCACGAAGCTTCATACCGACTAGGTGCCGAGTTCAAGTCTCGGCGGCTCCCACTCTCGCAAATTTCTCCCCTGCGTCTATGACATGGTGCACACAAACCATACTGATGAGTCCAAATGTGTGCGCCAGGGACGAAACTCTTAAGTAGTCCCCTATTACCTAAGACCACACTTGCAGGAAGAAATAGAGTGCGCATGAAATGGACACCAGAAGTTAATATGTTCATCATGCACACTTATTATTACCTAACGAGACTCGAGACCGAAATAACAGCATATCGACAGAGACTACACCAAGCATTCGTTGCAGAATATTCTGACGTTCAAGTAACAGAACAACGCATAGCTGATCAACGTAGAGCTATCGTAAACAAAAGACTCCTATCAACAGAAACCCTCGAATGCATCCGAAGAGAAGTACAAAATATATTAGAGAGAGAACAAAACCACGATCAACAATCACCACTGACAACAATACCACAACCACAAACTAACGGAATACAAACTCAAGAAATACTTCGGTACGAAAACAACGATGACAACAGGACAGACCCGAGGAACTACACCGTGAAAACCATACAGAGAATGAATCAAACGACGAGATTGTTAACAAGTAAAAGGATACACTCAATACTATACTTCAAGAATATAGCGGATTGGACCCAACAACTAGGCCATACATCCCGAAACAGAAGACATCACGACGACTAGTGGAAACTATAGAATTGCTCAATGATTTTGTACTACCTCTAATTATAAATCAAATAACAACATTCAATGAGCTTCATGATTTGATATATTGTTCAGCAATGACTGTGGCAACGATTGCTGGTACTAAAATCAGAGATAACAATAGAAGAAGAAACCAACCAGAAGAGCACATACCACCATGGAAGGAAAGGCTAATGAGAAGGATAGAGACAAAACGAGCTGAAATTGCCAGGCTTACGGAATACAACAGAGGAAATCCAAGTAAAAAAGTGAAGAGAAAGTTCTGCAAATATTTGAGAAATATACACCACGGGATCTACCCAACATTGTTCCAGCTGACTTTCTCGACACTTCACATCAAAAGTTATCCGCACTATGTGCAAGACTCAGAAGATACTCGAAATGCACAAAGAGAAAGAGACAAAACAATGAATTTATTAACAACGAGAAGAAATTTTACAGAACACTCAAAGCCGAGACAGAATCACAAGGAGAGATTGCAGAGATACCCAAAAGAGAACATAACCACATACTGGTCATCGATATGGAGCAAAGGTGAATAGTGAACTGGTTAATTAGAGAAGAGAAAGACTATATGAGAGTAAAACCGATGGAGGAACCCAAAATTACAAAAGAAATGATAATCGAAGTAATCAAGAACACCCATAACTGGAAGAGCCCAGGAAGCGATAATATACATAACTTCTGGTACAAGAAACTTTTTAGTGGACATGATAAACTGACAAACTTCATTAACGACTTCCTAGAACACCCCGAAAAAATACCCCTATTCATCACAAAGGGCAAAACATATCTACTTCCTAAAGGAAAGCTAAGCAGTGATCCCTCAAAGTATAGACCGATCACATGTCTGCAAACTGTATACAAAATTATAACATCATGTATAACTAAAATAATGAACTCTTACATCGAAGATCGCAACATAATGAGTGAAGAATAGAAGGGATGCCGAAAAGGTACCAAAGGGTGTAAAGAACAACTCATTATTGACTCGACAATACTTAAAGAAGTCAAAAAGAAACAAAGAAAATTAACTTGTTGCTATGTTGACTACCAGAAAGCATACGACAGCGTTCCGCATTCCTGGCTTATACGAGTCCTCCAAATGTACAAGATTCACCCTAGGGTTTCTGATCTCCTACAACATCTCATGCAATCGTGGAGAACAACAATTCATTTGACAACCGGTGAATCCACCATCATGACACCCGAAATCAAGTTAAACCGAGGGATCTTCCAAGGAGACTCCTTGAGCCTTTTGTGGTTCTGTTTAGCGCTAAACCCGCTTTCAAAAACGCTGAACAGAACAGGAATAGGGTACACCTTGACAAATCATCGAGTAAAACATACCATATCACAACAATTATATATGGATGACCTTAAATTATATGCCCCATCTAACGACAAACTCAAGGAACTTATTGGGCTAGTCGAACAATTTTCTGACGATATTAGCTTGAAATTTGGCCTGGACAAATGCAGAGTTATAAATATAGAAAAAGGAAAATGCAGAGTAGGAGACGTTCAGCTCAATAGTGGCGGCTTGATTGAGTCCATGAATGAAGGAAATACATATAAATACCTGGGATATGAACAAACCACATCTATAGAACACACTAAGATCAAGGAAACCCTCACAAAAGAATACCTCACGAGAGTAAGAAAAATATGCCATACTGAACTAAATAGTAAAAATCTGTTCAAAGCCATCAACACCCTGGCAATACCTGTGTTGACTTACTCTTTTTGGAGTAATATCATGGACCGACACAGACCTCGAGAACATCATGCGGAAAACTAGAACTGAGTTGACTAAGGAACGCAATCGCCACCCCAAATCAAGCACCCTTAGGATGACTATCCCTAGGGGCGAAGGAGGAGAGGTCTCATAGACATAAAAAATTTACACAACAGTCAGATCAAACTCATGAGGACATACTTCCACCAGAGAAGCTCAATATCACCCCTCCATCGAAGCATCTGCTTGACAGATAAGGGATATACACCACTCAACTTAGCAAATAGGGCAGTACAGAGAACAGAAGAAGTTCACAACCAAGAGGACAAACACCGAGAATGGCGACGAAAGACACTTCACGGGAGACACCCACATGATCTCGATCAACCATATGTTGACAAAAGTGCGTCGAATGCTTGGCTCAAAAAAGGGGAACTGTTCCCGGAGACAGAAGGATTTACCCTAGCCATACAGAACCAAGTGCTGAATACGAGAAACTACCTGAAACATATTGTTAAAAACCCTAAGGTGAGAGATGACAGGTGTAGAAAATGTAAAGAAAAACCCGAAACAATACAACACGTTACATCAGCATGTAGTCTACTTGCCCAAAATGATTATTTACATCGATACAATCAAGTAGCTGCAGTAATTCACCAAAATATATGTAACAGGCTGGGACTCAATACAGACGAACCTAAGATGCCTTACTATAAATACGTTCCTAAGTCAGTCATTGAAACCAACCAATTCACTATTTATTACGACCGATCGATCATTACCGATCGCAGTGTCCCCTTTAACAAACCTGATATCGTTATGAGAGACAAGCAATCGAACGAAGCTATTATTGTAGACATCGCGATCCCTAACACGCATTACCTGCTGAATACAATTGCAGAAAAAAAAGAAAGTACACTGAGTTAGCAGATGAGATAAAAAGGATGTGGAATCTTAACAAAGTCACTATCGTACCAATTGTACTATCTACTACAGGGTTATACCATGGGAGTTGCACAATGGCTTGGAGTTCCTGGGACTACACAGAGATATTTACATGCTGCTACAGTAAGTTGTAATTCCGAACACCACTAGAATAGTCCGAATTTTTTTGAGTCAGGATTAAATTATGGAGATGCTTGGCGAAAAACCCGTATCCCATTAAATCAACCAGGACAACCTGAGAAACTAGAAATATAATAATAATAGTTTATTAAGCATAAACATTAATCGCAGAGGCAAGAGCCTGTACGCGATGAATATTTTACAACATCATAAATATTACAATAGCCAATGAGCGGAATAAACAAATATAAATTCTACAGATATAGAAATGGTTAATCGACATCACCAAAGAACCTAATTAACTAAGGGTTGACCAGCGAGTGGAAATATTGTTCGTCCTTCCCAACCACCCATGCTCTAATTTCTTGCTTTCGCCTTCTAGGATTTTGTACCCTTCTTATCTCGTTCGGAACCTCGCTACATACACGTGGGGCGAGATATGTGCAACATCTCTGCCCAATACGTTTCCTGGCTCTTGGAATCCAGAAGTGGGTGCTCCTCTTCCTGGTTTCATAATCATAGTTTCTATGTTGCAGTATAATTTTTCTGGAACCGGTTGCAGTCAACATCTGAAAAACAAATAGTCTGAGGGGTCTCATAATTTTCGAAACAGTGTACAGATCATCAGACGGAAACAATAGTAGTTTTCTGTGGATAACACGTAACAGCCATCTTTGCACCACCTCAACCCTTTTAGTGTGACATGGATATGCTCCACCCCAGGCCAGTATTCCATATTTTATATGTGGTTGACAAAGGGCCTTATATATGATCATCAGTTTTTCTTCGTCCAGGTATTTTCTGAGATATCTGAACTTTGATAGAAGACGTCTTAGTTTTCCCACTACGTTGTCTATGTGTTTATCACATTTCAACTGTCTGTCAACTGTGATCCCCAAATATTTGATATTTTCAGCTTCCGGGATTGATATGTTGGCGTCGATCTCTAAATTACCCATATGTGGAAGTCCCGTTACATAACATGCAAAGGGTAAGTATTTCGTCTTTTTTGTGTTGATTGTTAATTTGTTCCTCCTGAACCATTGCACTATGTTGTACAAATCCTTCTCAGCACTGGATTTGAGATTTTTCCAAGAGGTTCCCTCATACAATATTGCGGTATCATCCGCAAAACTGATGATTTTCGCCCTCACATTCATGAACAGTAAGCTGTTCATATAAATTATAAACAGAACCGGTCCCAGTACAGTCCCCTGTGGTATCCCATATTCGATGGATCTTTTTTCGCTAGTGTGACTGTTTATCTTAACATACTGCCATCTATTAGTCAAGTACTCCTTTATCAAATCGTATGCGCTTCCTCGGAAACCATAATGATGGAGTTTATGGAGGAGAATCTCATGGGAAACCGTATCAAAGGCTTTCTCGAGATCCACAAAGACACCTAAACCAACCCTCTCTCCATCCAACCAACCATACACTGTTTTAGTCAATTCTGTTATTGCATCCTCCGTCGATTTTCCCTCTCTGAACCCGTACTGACTTTGCGATAAAATTCTGTTTTTTTCCAAGAATTTCACAATACGGGTTTTGATTATTTTTTCGATGATCTTTGCGACATTAGATGTGAGGCATATCGGTCTGTAATTTGATACTGTGTTTTTGTCTCCAGATTTAAAAATGGCTTGATGATCCCTATATTAAAAATTTTGGAAATCTGGAAGTTTCAAAGCACAGGTTGGTCAACAGCATTAGTGGTTTCGATATTTCCTCCTTGATATTCTTCAATAATTCTGTCTTGATTCCATCATGACCAGGGGCTCCACCTTTTCTTAGTGCCAGAATTGTATCTTCTATCTCTTTCTTACATGTTGGGAAAAGGAAGAAGGTAGCACCACAGGTTTGTTTCACCAGATCGTCTTTAGGCGTTTTTGGTATATTTTCTGCCAATTTCTTCCCTACTTCACTATAATATCTGCCGAATTCCTCTACAATTTGTTCCCCCTCTCTCAGCTCCCTGCCCTCAGAATCAACAATACACTCTATATCACTCCTCGACTTGTTCTTCCCACTAACATTTTCAATGAATGACCAGAGAGTTTTGGCCCTTGAACCATTCTTGGAGACGAATTCGTTCAGGTAGTTTCTTTTAGCCTCTCTTATTATATTTTGAAAGGTATTTCGATATTTTTTATAGTGGTCTTGTAAGAGGGAATCTTAAAACAGATCGAAAAGGCGTATCCTCTTCTAGGAGAAGCGACCGCGAAACGCCCCCGGGCGCTCTTAAAGCGCCGGAAATTTTCGAAAGAAAATCACGAAATCGCCAAAAAAGTGTCCCCAAAGGGAAGATCTCACGGACGAACGGGGCCATTTCTCCGGCCGAGATCGGTCGCTTTTTCAAGAAAAAGACATTTCTCATAATGTGGTACCGGTACGGACCGCGGAGCCCACGAAATCTATACGAAAATTAATAGACTCCCGACTTCCTGAAACGTCGAAAACCCCTATGATGCTTTCGCTCCGTGCGGGCGCTACAAGCCTCTAAACGCATTTTCGGCGTTAGAAAATGAAACTTGAGGAAATTCCCCATCTCTGGGCACCAATTTTCATATCCAAGGCCGCGAATTCTTCATTCCAAATTCGGCAATGTTTTCGATAATTCGAGGACAAGTGTCATAGTTTCTCATACGATTCCGATGATAGCCGAACGCGGGCTACAAATTTGAAAATACGACATCAATTTTTCGCACAATAGGGGCGGTGGAAGATTTTTCAGGCCTTCCAAGTGCTCGATTAAGAATCTACAGGAGATTCCGAATCTCTAGACAGCACCCGCGGTTCACGAATCGAAAGAAAAACACCTCAAATATGCGTTTGAAAATCGTCATTTTCCAGTCGATTTTCGCGCGAATTCATTTTCGTCTTTGAAGAATGCACACAGATCGCGATGAATCGCTATACAGACTGTGCATTCGAAAAAATTGCTATACAGGCTGTGCCATCTGAAAGCACTGATTTTCACCAGATTCTTTCTTTGAGAGATTTTCCGTCTGAATTTTTATGGAAAATGCACCCACTGCGAACCAATTATAGAGTGTGATCTAATTTCGATAAAATGTCATACAGGGTGAACGATTTACAATGAATTTGCGATCATGTGATATACGAGGTGCTCAATTCACAAGTTAATTTGATTTTTTCTCGCAAATTCGAGTTTTTTTGTGTTCCTTCGGTGTGTTTTGGTTCTGAATTCGATAAAATATATTCGATTCATATACAGTGTGTCAGATCTGAGTAGCGCTGACATTCACCAGAGTTTTGTCTAGCTTTCGTGCTTTTCCGCGTAAGGGAGCTGATTACGATAAAATGTCATACAGGGTGTGCAATTTACAATGAGTTTACGATCGGGTGATATACAGGGTGTGCAATTTAAAAGTTCTTTCATTATTTTTGCAGGCTTTCGGTTTTTGTGCTCCTCGGGGTTTTAAGCTTTCCTTCGAGTTTTTGCGCGCTTTCGTTGATTTTGTGCCCCTTCGGGGCTTTTTGAGTTCCTTTGGATTTTTTTCGTTCTTTCGTGTTACTTTTGGTTCTATCATGTTTTTCGCGTTTTTTCGTATTTGGTCGGGTTCTTTCTTGGTGGAATGCACTGAACTTGAAACGATAGAGTTATAAACGATATTCTTTCGGTTTGTTTTTATGATGAAAGCACGCACTGCGAATCCATTATATACGGGTGTGCCATATGCATTTTTCTTCAGGTTTTCTCGCGAATGAGAGCTGATTTCGGTATAATGTCATACAGGGTGTGCGATTTACTATGAATTTGCGATCGGGTGATATATGGGGTGAGCACTTTACAAGTTCTTCTGTTTTTTTGCGCGCTCTCAAGTTTTTTTTGTGTTCCTTCGGGTTGTTTTACGGAAAAATTATTTTAGAAACATATACGGGGTGTTACATAGGAGCTCCATAGAATAATTTTGATACTTCCTTCATGGTAATTACTGAACTCGAATAGATGGAGTAACAACGATATTCTCTTGGTTTTTTTTTTTTTAAAGCTAATCAATTGTATACTGAGTGTCTCATATGCATTTCTCTTCAAGTTTTCTCGCGAATGGGAGCTGATTTCGATAAAATGTCATACAAGGTGTGCAATTTACAATGAGTTTACGATCGGGTGATATACGGGTGTGCAATTCACAAGTACTTTTGTGTTTCGGGTTTTTTCAGGTTCCATTAGATTTTTGTGTTACTTGGTGTTCTTTCGTGTTTTCTCGCGTTGTTTCGTGTAATTTCGGTTTCTTTCGTGTAACTTCGGTTTCTTTCGTCTTTCTTCGGATTCTTCCGTGTTTTTTTCGCGTTTCTTCGTGGTTTTTCCAATACTTTTATGTTTTTCGCTTTCATCGGGTTTTTGACGTGTTTAGTGGTTCTGCGCGCTTCATTGGTGTATGGGCCCTATTGATCTATGGTCTATATTGATCTATGGTCTATATTGATCCATGGGCCAATTGAAGTACTGGCCTATTGAACTACTGGCCTATGGATCTACGGGCCTATTGATCTACCCGCTTACTAGTTTATATAAGAGCGATAACCTAGTGAGCTGAATCACGAAATACTTCAAGTTGGACGGGAATGTGGCATCTCGAGACATCGCTCAGGAGATTTCAAACAATTTTAAACCATCTGCAGAAAGCTGGATACGAACATAAGCTTGATGTTTGGCTGCAGAATGATTTGACGCAAAAAAAACATTCTGGACCGATTCAAAGCAGGCGATATGCTGCTGAAACGGAACGAACTCGACCCATTCTTGAAGCGGATGGTGACTGGCGACGAAACATGGATCACATACGACAATATCAAGCCGAAACGGTCGTGGTCGAAGGCAGGTGAATCGTCCCAAACAGTGGCCATGCCGGGATTGATGGCCAGGAAGCTTTTGCTGTGTGTTTGGTGGGATTGGAAGGAACTCATCCACTATGAGCTGCTCCCATATGGCCAGACCCTTAAGTCTGCCATCTACTGCGAACAACTGGACCGCTTGAAGCTGGCCATCTACCAGAAGCGTCGAGAATTGGCCAACAGGAAGGGTGTAGTGTTCTACCAGGACAACGCCAGACCACACACTTCGTTAATGACTCGTCAGAAGCTACGGGAGCTCGGATGGGAGGTTTCATCGCATCTACCATATAGCCCGGACATAGCGCCTAGTGATTACCACCTGTTCCTGTCCATGCGAACGCCCTTGGTGGTGTAAAGTTGAACTCAAAAGAGGCTTGTGAAAAGTGGCTGTCCGTGTTCTTTTGCAAATAAGAAGGGGGCTTCTTGGAGGGAGGTATTATGAAGTTGCCGGAAACAGATTATACAACAAAACAGTGCATATTTGAACTAAATCTGATCACTGTAACATTTTTTATAAAGCAGTAAATAGAGAGCGGAAGGGAGACATTTGACAACCTATTATAATTCAGCAGTATATATATCGGCACAAAGAACCAAGAGAAAACTTATTTTTCTTCCAGCGTCCAGGAGTCTTTTATATTTTCTTCTTCAGGTTACACAAATAGGAAAATACAATCAATTGAGCACTTAGAAAGAATCATTAGGGATACAAACAGACCAAAAAATAATACCAATGCCAAGTACACCTACGTTGTCACGGTTTAAAATTTCCGTTCCGTTAGTTCCGACCAACTATTGGCAACGCCGCTACCTAGATAGTACATTTTCCGACCCGTGGCACTACTGTTGATGGTAGCGTTACTGAATGCTCTCCGCTCTGTGATTGCGTCTGTGGTCGTATATGTCGGGTTGACGCAAATCAGCTGGAGCGTGTCACTTTGCTTTTCTCCGTTTTTCTGGCGAGTATCAAACCATTAAACTCTTGGATTTTTATCGTATTGATTGCGGATTGGAACAAGATTTATGGTTTAAGCCCTAATAGAGACCTGTTTCTATTTGGTTTATGGAAAAGGTTAACGCTTAATGCGGATTATAAAGGGAAGATATTCGATGGAGAAGATTAGGTAAGATAACCTATATTCGGTCACGTTGCCCATTTCTGCAACTTCTTTTATTTTAGCTCCGTTTTATGTTGAGAGTACTTATATTTGTTGTGCTGCGGATCTCGAACTGTCTGTGAACTCTGTGAACTATCTGCAAACTGTCTGCGAGCTGTCTGAGGCGGTTTTGAGGTTGTCTGAAATAAGTGAGTCTACGTAGGATCTACGTTCTGTACAAACCATCTGTACTAGCTATCTGAACACATTCTACTTGGAAGATCGAACAATAGACACCCTGGTTGCCATTTGCCTTGTGGAAGTAATGTGAATTATTGTATTACGAAGAGCCTGAAGTACGTATTGACCCAATTTCCTTTCTACGAGGGTTGAAGAGTGAATGTTGGTTGAGAACCCATAATATCCTTTTGTTCACAGTCACTGTACATCTTAGACTGTTATGTAAGGTTAGTCCGTAGCATTTAAGTTATCTGAGAATATAAACGACTTAGGTCGAGACATTGATATAGCGATAAACAGTTGACCTGTTGTTCAGTCACCTAGATATAGACCGTTACATAGGTGTTTTATTCATGCTGGCCAGTATTAATCTAACTTTGAGGTTCACCTTTGGGTGATAAGTTTAGTAATATAATTCGGTTAAACGCATATTAAGATATTTGACTAGTAAGTTCGATAGAGATATTTTGTGGTAGGACATTGATTAGTTGTAGTGTTATCACCACATTTTTGGTGAGATTAAATTGTTAAACAATTGATTCTTTTTTTTTTCTTCCTACCAGTCACTACTCTCATTTTGTGTGATCGAGCTTGTTCTGGCTTCTAGAGAGTGGGTTTTCGTGTACGTTTTCTCTCTTTTGTTTTCCCCCTGAGATCTGTGGTGATACCTCCCTTTTATTTAACATCATAAAAAGAGAGTGGCGCCTAGTAAATAGTCTCAGCTCTGAGAGCTAGTCCGGGAGGTATTTGGTACACTCTCTGGAACCGGGCGGGCTCGTGACATAAAGTGGCGCCCAACGTGGGGCGCCAAGTGGTTTCGAGGGAACTTGTTTTGAGATTGTTTTTATTTATACAAGTTCAACTGAGGTGGTGACTGGATGAAAATAGATTGTTATTTTTAAGGTTCATTTGAATTTTTTTGTGCGGTTTACTTTGATTTTCAGATTTTGATCATATTTTGATTTTATTGTAAAGGTATTTGGCAAGTATGGTTCTGAAAAATAATCTTAATAGGCTTAAGAAAGATGAATTACAATATGAATTGCGTGTAAGAGGTTTTAAATGTTCGGATGCACAGACAGTTCGGGATTTGCGTGCCTGTTTGCGTCCTTTGTTGAAAGTAGAGAAGGGTAATAGGTCTTTTGAGTATCCTATAGTTGAGTTGGATACTGTATCAGAATTTAATATTTGTATGAGCAAGTATGATGAATTGTTAACGTTGTTTAGGGACCTGACCCATGCCTTGAGGCGATATTTACTAGGTTGTGTCATGTCGTTTCTCGGTTGGAACGTTTAGAGTCTGGTAGTTCGAAAGAATCTTTGCCATTGAATGTTGCTGATATGCTTAAAAAATGTAAGAGTACTTTAGTTGATGTTTGCGCTCAGCCTCCGGCTTATGATCCTGCCTCTGTTTTTTGTTGCTCCTCCTCTGAGGGTGACTGTTCTGATGATGAAGCCTCGGTTGCTTCCGCGCATCCACCATTTGCTCGTACTAGCACTCATGCGAATTTTGGGAACCTCCTCGTTCTTTGAATTTACAGAAGTGGAATTTAACTTTCACGGGTGATCCGAAGGATATTACGGTGCATAGTTTCTTGGAACGTGTTGTAGAGTTGGGAAGGGCTCGTGGAGTGACAGAGAGTCAAATTTTCGATTCAGCTGTTGATCTTTTTCCGGTAGAGCGTTAATGTGGTATCGATCTAATCGTGATAAATTTAAGGACTGGAAGAGCTTGTCCTCCTGCTTCTTAGGCATTACGAACCTCCAGATTATCGTTCTCGTTTGTTCACCGATATCTTGAACCGAACGCAAGATCCTCAGAATCAATTGTGGATTATTTGACATGCATGAACTCTATGTTTAGGAGATATGGGGAAGTTGATGAACAGATAAAGTTAGGAATAATAACCAGAAATTTGGCGCCTTTTATGCGACGCAGTTGCCTGTTGTTGATAGCCTACAGGAACTGGAGGATGTGTGCCTGCGCCTCGAGGTTAAAAAGTATCGTGCTGATAGCTATGTGCCTCCATCTAGGAAACGTCAGAGTTATGTTGACTCCGAACTAGCGTGTGTGTCGCTTCCTTGTGCTTCTTCTAGCTCTCGGTCTAGTTCTCTTTCTGAGGTGAGTCCTCGTGAACCGCCGACGACGTCGACCGCTGTCGTGTGTTGGAACTGTCAGAAGTCTGGTCATAGACGTGTCAATTGTCCGTCACCAAGACAATTACTTTGTAATCGCTGCGGAAAAACCGGTTTTACTGTTCGGACATGCCCTGATTGCTCTCCTCAGGTAAATTCTCGATCTGTACGCTTTGCTTCTCCTCCGCCTTCGGAAAAACTCCCGACGAGGAAACTAGATGACCGCGGGTCGTCCTCGTCTGATCATAGTGCGGTCATAGGAAGAGCAGCTGTTCTTGATTACATTTTGTCCCATGCTGATGGAGACAAGCGACCTTACCTTACTGTACATATTTTGGGGCTTAAATTTGTGGGTTTGTTAGATTCCGGTGCGAGTGTTTCGCTTGTGGGTAGTAAGGGATATGAGAGACTTTTGGAGATTGGATTGAAACTGACTCCATCGCTTAAATCGTGTACTGTGGCTAATGGGGATATATGCGAGAGTCCTGGTTATATTTCGGCTCCTGTTAAGTTGAAGAACAAGCTGATTTGGTTGAACCTAATGGTGGTTCCATCTTTGCGGCATTCCTTGATACTTGGGATAGATTTTTGGAGAAAAATGGATATAGTGCCTAATATAAGAGATGATGTCTGGCACTTTGCTTCCCCTGTAGAAGCTTTGGATGAACTCGAGGCTTCGAATGGCGTTAAGGAATTCCTTTCACCTGCTGAGAGGATGCAGCTGGATAGAATGTTGAAGAAAAATTTGCTCGCATGGGCGATGACCTTGATGTGCGTCTGCTGCTGAGCACCAGATTGAATTGCTTCCTGATACCCGACCTGTCAAACAACGTTGGTATCCAGTTTCCCACACAAACAAAAGATCATAGACGCGGAAATTGATGATATGTTGAGAAAGGAATAATTGAACCTTCTGGTAGCTCGTGGTCTTCACCAGTCTGTCTCGTCCCTAAGAAGGACGGTACTTATCGTTTTTGCGTCGACTATAGGCGCCTTAATGCCGTCACCAAGAGGGACGCTTATCCTATTCCATATATCTCTGGAATACTAGACAAATTGCGCGATGCTCGTGTGTTGAGCACTTTGGATATAAAAACGGCCTATCACCACGTTCAGGTGGCTTCTAACTCGAGGGAATATACGGCTTTCACCGTCCCTGGTCGCGGCTTATATCAGTTTCGACGCTTGCCTTACGGACTAACTAATTCTCCCGCTACTTTCCAACGTATTATGGACGGTGTTCTTGGTCCTGATCTTCAGCCGTACGTCTTTGTGTACTTGGACGATATTGTCATCGTTAGTGGAGATTTCGCCACACACTTAGAAATTTTGGGTAAGGTGTTGGATAGGCTTATAGCGGCTGGTTTTGTCGTGAAGCGTGAAAAATGTTTTTTTGTCGCCCTCAGCTGAAATATTTGGGGTATGTTGTCGACAGACATGGTCTTCGCCCGGATCCTGAAAAGGTCGAGGCTATTTTGAGTATTCCTACTCCCACTAATGTTGCCGCCATCCGTTCCTTTTTGGGAACCGCCGCATGGTATCGCCGGTTCATTCCTAATTTGGCCGATTTGAGCGAACCCCTCTCGAATTTGACTAAGAAAATGTCCGCTGGAATTGGACACCCCAGTGTGAATTAGCTTTCAGTGAAATAAAAGAGAAGCTAGCGTCTGCCCCTGTACTCACTTGCCCTGACTTTGATCGCCAGTTCATTGTGCAAGTTGATGCCTCCGCCTACGGACTCCGGAGCCGTTCTCACCCAACAATTTGATGATGGTGAGAGAGTTTTGTGCTATCTTTCCCGTTCGTTAACTCGACAAGAGCGCAACTATTCGACCACGGAGCGTGAGTGCCTTGCCGTGATTTGGGCTGTTGAAAAACTACGCCATTACCTGGAGGGTACCTTCTTCAAGGTAATTACCGATCACCACTCTTTGCTGTGGCTGCATAACCTAAAGGACCCACAGGGTCGATTGGCTCGTTGGAGTTTGCGCCTAATGCCCTTCACCTTTGAAATTGTCCATCGCAAGGGTAAACTGAATGTCGTGCCTGATATGTTGTCCAGGTCCGTCCCAGTGTCTGTGGACGAGGTGCTGGACTCTGATGATCGCCAGCTGTTCCATAAGTCTAGGGATCCTTGGTATCTCAAGATGAGAGAAGACTTGAACACATTTCCGGACAAATACCCTACCTGGAGGGAGGAGCATGGCTTACTTTGGAAATACGTTTCCGCCCCTTATCCTGGTTTAGGAGATGCGGGGATTGTTGGAAATTGGTGGTACCTAGGGAGTTCAGGAAGAGCCTACTTCGTCAACATCATGATGATATTTCCGCCGGACATCCTGGTGTCTTTAAGACTTATTGGCGCTTGAGACAACGCTATTTTTGGCCTAAGATGCGTGCCGATGTAGCCCGATATGTGAGTCGTTGCTCGGTGTGTCTGGAGCATAAACCTGACCTTCAAGCTCCTGCTGGAACTATGGGAACCCGACCGGTTGTTACCGAACCTTGGGAGATGATAAGTTTGGATTTCGTGGGTCCCTTGCCATCGTCCAACGGATATAAGTACATCTTAGTAGTTACTGATTATTTCTCCAAGTATGTTTTGACCTTTCCTTTGCGCAATGCTACTGCTGTTTCCTTTGTCATCTGCTGGAGCAGCATATTTTTCTTGTTTACGGAGTTCCTCGTTTGCTCATTTGCGATAATGGCACCCAGATGCGCAGTACCTCTTTCACGTCGCTGTGTCAGAAATATAAAGTCAACATCATATTCACTCCAGTTTATAGTCCGCACTGTGATCCTACCGAGCGCAGCAATGGTATAGTTAAGACCATGCTCTCCTGTTATGTCAAGGATAACCATAAAACTTGGAGTAAACACCTTTCTGCTGTTACTTGCGCCGTTCGTACTGGTCGTCATGAGGTTATTGGTTGTAGCCCATACTTCGCTAATTTTGGCAGAGAATATCGCCCATCTGGAGATGCCTATAACACTGTGGTAGAGTTGGACCCTAGACGTCCTTCGGAGGTTGTGGACGCTAAAAAGGTTGGCTACCGGCTGTTGTTTGCCGACATTCAGAAGCGCTTGGCTCGCGCTCAGGAGCGTAATCGTCAACGTTATAATTTGCGCCGCCGTCCTGTCACTTTCCGAGAGGGAGATCTTGTCCTGACCCGCAATAAACTTTTATCTGATGCCTCTAAGGGCTTTGCCTCCAAGTTGGCGCCCAGATTTGTCGGACCCTGCACTGTGCGTCGGAGAGTTGGCCATAATGCTTATCAACTGCAATGGAGGGATGGAAGTGATAGAGGTGTCTGGCATGTTAAAGATCTCAGACGATATCCTGATACCTGTTTGGAGGAGAGTACCTAGTTTTGGTGGTTCTGAGTTGTCGGGTGGCTTAGTGCTTTATGAGTGCGTTCCGGCTTGAGATTGCCTTTTGTTTCTACGTTTTAGCCCCGGTGACGGTGGGGATATTTTGGGACCGTCATACGCTCGGGAATATGACCGTCTAACATCTGACGAGTCCGTTTCAGTAAGTAAATGTCGTTCGTACCTTGCCTTTTCTGTACGTTTTAGCCCCGGTGACGGTGGGGATATTTTGGGACCGTCATACGCTCGGGAATATGACCGTCTAACATCTGACGAGTCCGTTTCAGTAAGTAAATGTCGTTCGTACCTTGCCTTTTCTGTACGTTTTAGCCCCGGTGACGGTGGGGATATATTTTTGGGACCGTCATATGCTCGGGATTATGACCGTCTAACATCTGACGTGTCCGTTTCGTTTTGTTTTGTTTTTTTGTTGTGCCTTGCCTTCGCTTTGTGAGTTTGGGATCCCGATTATGGTGGGGATGATTTGATTTCGTATTGGCTTATACTGTTGGCTGCCTTGGAGCAGGAGTGTTGTGGTTTTTTTTTTGCCGTGTCGGCGATTGGATTTTTTTTTTGTGCCGATGTGGCGACTTTTGGCGTTTTTGATTCCGAGTTGATGACGTGAAATACCCGATTGTGACTTTTCTTTGCGTTTGCCTGGAAGGCGCGTGTCTTGATTGAGATTTTCCTTTTATTGTGTTTTTTTCGAGAAACTCCCGACGAGTTAGTGACACCAGTGGTCGTGTCTTGTCGCAGCGCACTTTACCCACGAGGACCATTGGAATTTCCGGCTTTGACGTTGCCTATATTTGAGTAAATTATTATCCCGATTTTGAGTTTCCCGATTCGGACATCACCTCTCTAGGATGTGATGGGGGTCGTGGAGGTTGCGACCTTCGATAAAGCAAGTCCTCCTTGTTCAGCACCTTAACCGTGGTCTTCGATTCGGATTCCGGTTAAGTTTTCTTTTGTTTCAAAATTTGACATTTCGACCATTTTGGCTTATTGTTTTGTTTTTGGTTGAATCGATTGCTTTCTTCTTCTTCTTGTAGTTTTTCCGTTATACCCAGCTGGACAAGCCGGTATCTAGTCGCCCTCAGTGACTAGATATCTTTCACTTTTGATTGTTTTGCCATCTTGGCGTTGAGTTTTGTTTGGCGAGTGCGCAATATGGTTCTTATGTGAGTCGTCGGTGACCTATGCTCACCTCCTGTGGAAGGAAGGGGAGTTGTCACGGTTTAAAATTTCCGTTCCGTTAGTTCCGACCAACTATTGGCAACGCCGCTACCTAGATAGTACATTTTCCGACCCGTGGCACTACTGTTGATGGTAGCGTTACTGAATGCTCTCCGCTCTGTGATTGCGTCTGTGGTCGTATATGTCGGGTTGACGCAAATCAGCTGGAGCGTGTCACTTTGCTTTTCTCCGTTTTTCTGGCGAGTATCAAACCATTAAACTCTTGGATTTTTATCGTATTGATTGCGGATTGGAACAAGATTTATGGTTTAAGCCCTAATAGAGACCTGTTTCTATTTGGTTTATGGAAAAGGTTAACGCTTAATGCGGATTATAAAGGGAAGATATTCGATGGAGAAGATTAGGTAAGATAACCTATATTCGGTCACGTTGCCCATTTCTGCAACTTCTTTTATTTTAGCTCCGTTTTATGTTGAGAGTACTTATATTTGTTGTGCTGCGGATCTCGAACTGTCTGTGAACTCTGTGAACTATCTGCAAACTGTCTGCGAGCTGTCTGAGGCGGTTTTGAGGTTGTCTGAAATAAGTGAGTCTACGTAGGATCTACGTTCTGTACAAACCATCTGTACTAGCTATCTGAACACATTCTACTTGGAAGATCGAACAATAGACACCCTGGTTGCCATTTGCCTTGTGGAAGTAATGTGAATTATTGTATTACGAAGAGCCTGAAGTACGTATTGACCCAATTTCCTTTCTACGAGGGTTGAAGAGTGAATGTTGGTTGAGAACCCATAATATCCTTTTGTTCACAGTCACTGTACATCTTAGACTGTTATGTAAGGTTAGTCCGTAGCATTTAAGTTATCTGAGAATATAAACGACTTAGGTCGAGACATTGATATAGCGATAAACAGTTGACCTGTTGTTCAGTCACCTAGATATAGACCGTTACATAGGTGTTTTATTCATGCTGGCCAGTATTAATCTAACTTTGAGGTTCACCTTTGGGTGATAAGTTTAGTAATATAATTCGGTTAAACGCATATTAAGATATTTGACTAGTAAGTTCGATAGAGATATTTTGTGGTAGGACATTGATTAGTTGTAGTGTTATCACCACATTTTTGGTGAGATTAAATTGTTAAACAATTGATTCTTTTTTTCTTCCTACCAGTCACTACTCTCATTTTGTGTGATCGAGCTTGTTCTGGCTTCTAGAGAGTGGGTTTTCGTGTACGTTTTCTCTCTTTTGTTTTCCCCCTGAGATCTGTGGTGATACCTCCCTTTTATTTAACATCATAAAAAGAGAGTGGCGCCCTAGTAAATAGTCTCAGCTCTGAGAGCTAGTCCGGGAGGTATTTGGTACACTCTCTGGAACCGGGCGGGCTCGTGACAACGTCATAAAATAAAATAAATATCTATTAAAATTCGAAATTGAAATGAAAACCAATTAGTTTTCATAATGACCCAATATGCTCATATTCAAAGACTCACACGATATGAAATATTACAATTAAGAACTCACCACATCAGAATAACAATTATAAATGTGATATATTATATGAATACATAATATACAGGAATATAAGGTTCTTACACATATGAATAATTAGGGGAGTTGGGGCACCTTGATACGATTTTTACTCAGATGCAATAAAAAGCGACCTAGTGGCAGTAATTCAATATAAGACATATAATCCATTCATTGTATATTCATCTAGCTTTTAAGGTGAAATTAACCCTTAGATTTAATCACATAAAATTTCAGAACCTCTTCAATGAAAATTGAAATTTGTATCAATGTACCCCACATCCGGGGTACATTGATACGTATACTGGGGCACTTTGATTCATAGAAACATTCCTACAAATGAAACAAGTTTATTTATTTATGAGACATTCATTTATTAGGAACATTGTTTATATTAAGTTTTAACCAATTTGCATTGAAATAAAATCTTTTTATAATTATAAAATATTAAAATCAAACAATAGCTAAACTATGATATGAAAAATACTTAAACAATATATATAACTCTAGCATTGAAATTTTCATTTCAATTTGATGTTCATTGTCTATTGCTGTGGCAATATTTTGTTTTTGCTCTCTCATAACGGTAAGCTTGCAATTAGATGAAATATGCTGAGCAATTTTATTGTGTAGCGATAGACCCCGGAATAAATTTTTCAAATCACTAAAACCACTTTTCAACCAAACTCTGTCGGAATTTCCATTAGTTGCTGAGAATAAAATGCACGGCCAACAAAATATTTTTTCAAAGTAATAATTCCAGTAAGCCAGTCGTACTTGTCATACCACGTATTTTGGAATCCCCGATTTGATTTACTGACTCCGTCACTACACATTAGAGATTTACTCAAATCTGGAACAGGTCGCTTAACTTCCTTAATTAAATATAATTTATCATCATACGAATGAGTCGAAAAATATTGCTTATTTATTAAAAAATTAACAATATCACAAGTACACCGAATATGTTCCTTAGGAATTTCAAAAGATTTACTATTACTAGGTCCCGCTGAATCCATTTCGCGATCTGGTAGTCACTTTCGATAAAAAAGATTTATATTTCAGAAAAAATTCACCTGAAAAAGATTATAATCATACGCGATACACAGCAAACGCGATATCACTAAATAACGACAAAGTGAACTAACCCTATTTCTCTATTTCCCGCTTCCCGATGAACTCGTATAAAAACCTGAGGCCAGCCTCTAATTCCTCTAGAAGCCGCCTTCAAAGCCTTAGATATGTTCTCACCGCTTCGACGCAGATAACCCTCTGGACATTACAGAAACGAAATGATCTCAGATGGGCTAAGATCGCGCAGAAGCTAGCCTCGGATTAATCCTAGAACGGCTTTCCATTACGTTCTCGTAGGTCATCTAAGTAGATAACACGCTAATTCAATCAAAGAAGCCTGCGTTAGGCATGCCTCCAACCGTTTATTCAAAGAGGATTTGATTTGTTATGAATATACAAGGAACGTGAGATTGGGAAAAATATTGAGGAAAAAGTGATGATGAAAGGGAATGAAGAAATATACGGTACAGAATTTTTTGGTGAGGCACTGCCTCACCTGCCTCATAGGACAAGCCGCCACTGGCTGAGAGGTATATTTAGATAAAAAATCCCGCCTTTGCCGTCTGTATTCTTAATTTTTTCAACTCTGTGCTGTAGAGTTGCAGGTTTTAAATTATACTTATGGGCTGCTCTTCTTACCGATAATTTTCCTTCCAATACTTCCGATATTGCAGAAGCCACAGAAACTTCATCGATGGAAGTTCTCAGCGAGTTTCGTTTGAATGTCCGAACCATTTTTCTATAAAAAATAAAATAAATATGTTCAAATGAAACATACCTACATAACCAAAATATAGGGACACATTGATACGTATCAATGTGCACTGGCATCAATGTGCCCCTGCCTGCTACAAGCGAAATAAATATCTCACAAAATTAAAACAATAAATAATCAAACGTATTGATGTCTACACAATGGAATAACATATATGTACTTACCAAATATTGCAGTAGATGACAGGTAACACTGAATATATTAGCTGAATCACAATCGAAGTAAAGCTATAAAAATTTTGTTGCAAACGACAAAAACAAGTTTATACGTGTCGAGCGCTAACCGCCGAGTGACGTTGTTCCGCGCTAGTGTGCGTGTAGAGTAGGGATGGGACATCGATAGGTTTTCGTTCATGTTTAACATCGATGATAACATCGAACTGTACCATCGATGTTAACTGAACATCGTTAGTTGAACATCGATATTTGTGAACATCGATGTTTCTAAACATCGGTGTTTTAACACTTTAATTATACTTACGTATATCAATAATTCATGATGATTTAACGATAGATTCCCAATATATAAGAAATAATTTCAATGTCTACTAAAAATTCTTATATTGAAAAAAAAGGGGAACGATGAAATAACAACTATAAGTACAGTATAAAGTTGAATGAAAGTACAAAAAATTAACTTCCAACTCAATCAAATATCCGAATAAATTAAATGTATATTATAATCTATTTTTGTATGTTATTCAAACTGGTGAAATAAATAAAAAAATAAATTGAATGTTAATAAAGTTCTTACAGTTTTATAGAATTTACACTCAGTAAGAATTTTCTACGATTGAACACTTCAACAAAATATATTTTTTTTGTGTCATGTCCATATTGATTTAGTACATTACATTACACTATCATCAAATTAGTGTAAACTGGAGAAAAAAATTAAGTAAAATTAATTTTTGGACGCCCTCTATATCTGAAATAAAGCCGTTCATATGAACTTTTAATTTTAAAATTACGCAACGTTTAACCCCTTAAAGTTTGTACAAGTAATTAATTGACACCCTGTATAATAAACGACCGATTCCAAAATATTCAATAACACAAAATTGCGGTAAAATCCGAATATAACTTTCTCCTGACGTGAACCAAAACTGTGACGACTATATTCACCCATCTGTCTATACAGGGTGACAATAAAATATGGAATCATGTTCATGTTTGCATATCATTGAGGATATGAAATTCTATTTTTTTCAGTATGGAATATTTTTGGATGGACATCACCAAAGAAAAGGTCACAAATATTTACAGGTAGACCGAAATTGGACTATTATTTGAATACTTGATGGTCAAACGGGTATATTTTCTCATAATTTCATTGTACACTTCATTTTGAGTACGGCGCTGTTTACTTCGTCAATTTTTGACAAGTCATATTCATGATTTTGAATAATATATATATATATATCATCCTGGTATAAAATATACCTATTTGACTGAAAACTGATTCAATCGCTGAATTTCCATAAATATATTTATGAAACATCGAGAAACCGATGTTGAGTATTCTATCGATGTCAGCATCGATGATGAAATCGATTAACATCGATGGTAAAAACATCGACATCGATACTGAAATATCGATGTTTGAAAAACATCGATGATGATGTCCCATTCCTAGTGTAGAGTGTATGGTTACCTATCTAAGTGTGGCGGACGGCGGTTCTAAAGTGATTTGTTTTGCGTTTATATTGACTGTATCTATGTGCCCCATGTATCAATATACCCCATCTCCCCTACATCGTTATATATAAACAAAAACATGAGTGATCAAAGACGTAAATAATAGTGAAAGAAAGGCGCACATATTATGTTCACTGTCGTAATCTGACTTTGATTAAATTGAAATATGCAGCGCTCATCTTATCAACATATATTCTAAAATTTTCTGTATTAGCTGTTCTCCTTATAAAAATCATTTCATTAATTAATCTTTTGGCGAATTTTGTTCCGTTTACAACATTCTAACACTATCAAAATCGAACGAGTTCTCATTAACAACCGCGTGTGTAGAAAGTGCAGTTGCCTGCGATAAGTTCGACAGTCCCTAATATGTTGACTCATTCTGGTTTTTAAGTACTGCTTTGTCTGACCAATATAACAACCATCATAATCCCGACAATCCACCATATAGACAACATTTAAAGTTTTTTCAATTCCTCACGAAATATGTAAATAAATATTCAATTTTCTATGCTTCGTAAAACAATAAGAAGGTACTCGCTATAAATTATATCTTAGTTTTATATATTCTCTGTATATAATAATAAGTTATTGTGAACTATTAAGATTTCAATAAAATACTATAACGTATAAAAACAGTTGCGTTCCATTGGAAGACATGCTTCTCTAGTATTTTCCGATCTTACAGTAATAAGTTCGTTATATTATTATATAGTGTTATAATGTTCATATTTTTTTTTGTTTTATTTGTGTGTGTTATTTACTTCCTTTCAATGTGTAAGATGGTTATTGTTTGAGTCGCCATCACTCATACACGTCTTTTATTATCAAAACTGACATTTATTTTAATTGTGAGTTATGTTCATAATTCGTGTAGTAACTAGTAAACCTCTTGGACCATTAATCGCTATGTTATTTCTTTTTCTGAGAACGAGTACTCGTGTACTTTACACGCGCAACCATAGCAATAATGAACGCACTGTAAACAAACATAACAACACTACTACATGTGGACAACTCAAATAGCTACGTTTCAGCTGCCTCCTTCCACCCTACGTACGATACTGGTAGAGAATACCCGCATGCGTGAATACCAGACAGTGTTAACTGACTCTTGCCGTACTCTGTATATAGCCGTAGTTACTGATTCATCTTGAGTTCTACCTTTAAATTGCTCGAAAATTTTATCGGTCCTCATCTCTGAAAAATTTTTTACTGAAAAAGAAATAAATTCATTCCAATCATTAGCGATATTATTGACGGTTCTACGGTAAACCCTCGAACAATTTTGAAAAGATTATAAGCATGAAATCTTCAGGTTATCCATTGAAATCTATCCTATCATTCACTTTTTCTGAAAGAGCATTTAAAATTAGAGAATCATTCATACCAGAATATTTGATTCCTATACTGAAATAAACTTGGAGAACATTTGCTTGAAAGTGCTTCGTGCGGGAGCTACTTTTGTTGGATTTGGCTCATCTTGAAACACCCATACAGTCAACTGCTTTTTATTTTCGGGCTCATACGCGTAAATCCACTATTCATCGCCTGTCACGATGTCATAAATGTGCATCGAAGCCCCGCTAACGTAATTTTAGAGCATTTCTTTCGACCAATCGACCCGAACCTTTTGATTGACAAATTGTGTGGGATCCAACGCGAACAAATTTTTCTGACGGTCAAATATTCATGCAATATTGAATGTATGCTGGTCCCACTAAAACTGAAAGTAGTATCAATAACACAATAGGTCACATGACGATCTTGCAATATCATCAATGGTTTTCCGAACAAAAACTGATTTTGGACGACCTTAACGATATTCGTCTTGGAGTGAACTAGGAGCCCGGTTGAATTCATCATACCTTCGGTAAACACTGGTTCTTGAGGAAGGTTCATCGCCAAAAATTGAAATAAGTTTATCGATGCACT
>JARTUT010000152.1:0-49574 GCA_030674115.1 Micraspis discolor | reverse complement strand
ACCCCGTATATGTTTCGAAGATAATTTTTCCGTAAAAAAACCGAAGGAACACAAAAAACTTGAAAAAACTTGAGAGCGCGCAAAAACAGAAGAACTTGTAATGTGCTCACCCCGTATATCACCCGATCGCAAATTCATTGTAAATCGCACACCCTGTATGACATTTTACCGAAATTCGCTTTCACACGTGAAAAAAACATGATGAAAAATGCATATGGGACACCCAGTATATAATTGATTTGCAGTGGGTGCTTTCGTCATAAGAAACAAACCGAAAGAATATCGTTTCAACTCTATCGTTTCAAGTTCGGTGCATTCCACGAAGAAAGAACCCGAAGTACCACGAATGAACGAAAAATATCCAAAGGAACCGAAAAAACCCCGAAGGAGCACAAAAAACCGAAAGCGCGCAAAAAACTCGAAGGAAAGCTTAAAACCCCGAGGGAGCACAAAAACCGAAAGCGTGCAAAAAATAATGAAAGAACTTTTAAATTGCACACCCTGTATATCAATCGATCGCGAAATCATTGTTAATGGCACACCCTGTATGGGATTTTATTGAATTAAGCCCTTACGCGGAAAAGCACAAAAGCTGGAGAAAAACTCTGGTGAATGTCAGCGCTACTCAGATCTGACACCCTGTATATGAATCGAATATATTTTATCGAATTAAGATCCAAAACTCCCCGAAACAACACAAAAACTCGAATTTGCGCAAAAAAATCAAATTAACTTGTAAATTGCACACCCCGTATATCACCCGATCGCAAATTCAAAGTGAATCGCACACCCTGTATGACATTATACCGAAATCAGCTCCCATTCGCGAGAGAACTTGAAGAAAAATGCATATGGGACACCCCGTATATAATTGATTCGCAGTGGGTGCTTTCTTCATAAAAACAAACCGAAAGAATATCGTTTATAACTCTATCGTTTCGAGTTCAGTGCATTCCACCAAGAAAGAAACCGACCAAATACGAAAAAACGCGGAAAACATGATAGAACCCTAAGTAACACGAAATCTCTCGAAGAAAGAATCTGGTGAAAGTCAGTGCTTTCCATAAGCACAGCCTGTATAGCGATTTTTTCGAGATAGCATAACCTGTATAGCGATTCATCGCGATCTGTGCATTCTTCAAGGACGAAAATGAATTAGCGCGAAAATAGAGCCTGAAATGACGATTTTCAAACGCATATTTGAGGTGTTTTTCTTGCGATTCACGAAAAGTGGTAGGTATCTAGAGATTCGGAATCTCCTGTAGATTCTTATTCGAGTGCTTGGAAGGCGCAAACAATCTTTCACCGGCCATATCGAGCGAAAAATTGATGCCGTATTTTCAAATTTGGAGCTCGCGTTCGGCTATCATCGGAATCGTATGAGAAATTCTGACATTATGCCTCATTTCACCGTATAAATTGCCGAATTTCGAATGAAGAATTCGCGGCCTTGACTCGCTACTTGGATGTGAAAATTGGTACCCAGAGATGGGAAATTTCAAGTAGATTCGTTTTCTACCGATCGCGGGGCGATTTATATCGTTTTCGAGCGGCACGGAGGGAAAACGTAGGTGCTGTTTTTGACGTTTCAGGAAGTCGCGAGTCTAAAATTGCCGTTTTATATGCATAATTTTCGTATAGATTCCGGGGGCTCCGCGGCTGAGCTCGTAGCCACGTATGGGGACGTTCTTCGTCCAGAAAAAGCGACCCCTCCCGCGAGATGCTCCGGCTTCATAGGAGTACTTTCGCCCGTTTTTCGCCTTTGGGCGATTTCGCGAAAATGGCCGATTTCGCGATTTTCTTTCGAAAATTTCGGGCACTTTAAGAGCGCCCGGAGGGTTTTCGGGGTCGCTTCTCCTAGAGGAGGATTCGCCTTTTCGATCTGTTTTAAGATTCCCTCTCGAGCGGCCCTGCGGGTGCGCTCGAAAGCTACGCTTTCCGGGTCCCTCACGGGACCCGTTTCGATTTTTCTCTGGTCCCCGATCTTATTACTTTATTATATAGATTATTTCTACAGATACACCTAAATAGGTAATTACACATCTTCCAAACTAGTATTGAATATATACTGGGTCATGATAAAGTAATGCACAAAATTCATAAAACGTACAACCACCACTTTTGAAAAAATGCAAAAACACATCAAACGGTGTTTTATATTCCGCATCTCTTGACATAAGTTACAAAAATAACATGTCAAATTTATCAAAGTTATGACGTTATCAACATATAAAAAACAAAGATTTTTATTACATTATGTGATAAAGCTTGTTTTTCAACACTAGGGAAAAATAGTTGCAGTAGAGCTAACATTAGAAAAAAACGAGAAAATGAATAAAAAACTAAATAAACGTAAGTTTCATAATAAATTTTCAATTAACTGAACAGTCCATTAAACCAAAACTATTTCTTATAGGAATTGTTCAAACTGTGTCCCGTTTACTAACTGACATAGGCCAAGAAGATGGTAGACCGCATTTAGAGAGTTTTGGATCATCTGCGGAGTTATAAGAGTCATTTCGTGTCTAATTCGTTCCATTAAGTCTTCTAAATTGTCTGGCTGGTTAATGTAGACCCGACGTTTCACATGTCCACACGGAAAAAATCAAACGGGGTAAGATCAAGTGACCTAGGTGGCCACTCCATTGATCCACGTCTTCCAATCCACCGTCCTTCAAACAGGTTATCCAGAAACCTTCGAACACTAAGACCATAATCTTGTTGGAACCAAATACTGGGATCCAAGTTTGCCCCATTATTTGGATCCGAAAATGCCGCAAGTAGGTGCGGAAGCATTGCAATACGAAGATGTTCCAAGTATCGTTCAGCTGTAAAATTCCCGCGAAAGTAATAAGGACTAATAAATCTTCCCCTGACGATTCCTACCCACACATTAATTTTTTGGGGGCGCTGGGCGTGTTTTGTCTGCATCCAGTGGAGATTTTCCCGAGCGCAGTAGCGAAAATTGTGTCGATTTACAGAACCACTTAGACAAAACGTTGCCTCATCGGAAAATTCTAAACTATTAAGAAAATTTGGATTTTCGTCACAATGACGCATGAAGATTTCACAAAATTCCAAACGTCTGTCCGGATCATCTTCTGCGAGTTCGTGAACAAGTTGAACTTTGTAAGGGTGTAGTTTTTGTTTTTTTAACATCTTTACTACAAACGACTGAGTAAAATTTTCTTGTAAGGCAATTTCTGTTGTAGTTGCGTGAGGGTTGTCTTCTACTGACAGCAAAATATTCAACTTCACATCGTCGCTTATTCCTGGTCGTCCAGATTTTGGAGTATCCCTCACGCTTCCCGTTACATTAAATTTTGCAACAATTCTGCTTACTGTGCTTCTAGCAATTGGAGGTCTTTCCAAATGTGTTGCGTTAAATAAAGCACATGTTTCTTCATGACTTCGAAGGCGATCGCCGAAACCTACCATCATTAGAATTTCTATCCTTTCTCTTTCGTTTAAACGAGCCATTATAATAAAACTGGTGTCACACTAATTGTACGACTGACACACCGTTGTTTTCGTAAATCAATCGAAAAAATTGATAAGAACAGATGTTCTAACTTGATAAGTTTAAGTTTGACCTCTTTTTATAATTGGTTTTGTTATTTCGTTTTTTATTCATTTTCTCGTTTTTTTCTTATGTTAGCTCTACTGCAACTTTTTTTCCCTAGAGTAAAAAAAGAAGCTTTATCACATAATGTAATAAAAATCTTAGCTTCCCATTAAAGAAATATATTGATGACGTCATAACTTTGACAAATGTTGTTATTTTTGTAACTTATGTCAAGAGATGCGGAATATAAAACACCGTTTAAAGTGTTTTTGCATTTTTTTCAAAAGTGATCGTTGTACGTTTTATTTTGTGCATTATTTTTTTTTTAATGACGACAAAGCAGTATAGACCCATATGTTGTTATTATTATGTTTCCCTCCATCCATTTATAACTTTTGAAAATCTGCTTTTATATAAATTCTTTTTAAAATATTGTAGAGTATTCAGTTAATGATAACATTACTCTTGACAAAAATTCCGATAAAATTGATAATTTTACAGATAAATGATATCAAGAGGCATTTTTATCATTGGTAGAGTTTTTTGAAGAGAATAGCGAAAACAAATCAATAGTTTTCTCTACTCATGCGTCAATTTTTTCTGTATTCATTTAAAATTCTATATTGACTCATGAATCATAAAAATCAATCGGCTCCTTCATGTTAAAAAAAAATTCGAAAGGATTTCATCCTGATGGACCAAACCCCTCCTCATATTCTATATCATCCATCTTTCGAATCACCACAAATAAAATCATTTTCTGTTGAAGAGGTGAGAGAAAAACCGTTCGTTAATACCTTTTCTTCGCATTGTAACACCACAAAGGTAACGGAAATCTGAATCAAAAGTCAGTAATTGCAAAAACAACCCAGCTTGTCATGCTGTCAAACTGCGACATTTCTTGAGACACCTCCGATACGGACCTTTCCGATCCCGTTCTCTTCTACCTCTGTTTTGCTGGGAAAAGTTTGCACCAAATTTAATTTGATTCGTCTCGATAGCTTCGCCATAAAGGGATCACCCAATAATTTGGATCTATTGTGTCAGCCCAGGTATAAATTGAGCAAGGGTTGGATTTTTTATGTTATTTTACAATTAAGAACTTTTTTGAGATGAATTTATTTGTGGCACCTTGGGATAAGGGATTTCTCTAAACGAAGGGGTTGGCCCTACTGCTTCCGGAATGGGGTGATTGCGACAAACGGAAAAGCATGAGGACTTGAAGAACAGGACACATTGTTTCAAGTCTTTGTGGATGCTGTGTTGCCACTACGCAGAAATTTCTTTCAGTGCACTATAGTTTTTTTTGTCGCGATGCAAATTTCATTTTGTTTAAACATGATGCATTACTTAGATATGATTATGTAAATCATTTTTATACAAATTTATCTTAAACAATAGTTTAGAGCAAGTCGAACATCATGACGTGATAAATATACAGGGAGTTTCAAAAAGGCGACCCCCTCTCTAGGATAGATAGAAAACTTAAAAATAATTGGGGTTTGCTCAGTAAAACAATTTCGTAAAGCCATCCGCCTTCAAGATACAGGGCCTTAAAGAAAAAAATTATACACATTTTTAAAATTTTGCAGAAACTACTGGCAACACTGTGATGAAATTTTATACGAATATGTTTTGGATATGCTGATACATCCAATGAATTCATTTTTATGCCTGATTCTCGTAGAGGGCACTAGTTACACGGTTCGTACCATGTAGTATTGAACATAACTTTTTTAATATTAGGTTAATTGAGCAAAATTTCGAGCGTACTTAAACATCATTAAATTTTACACAAAAAAGGTACTCAGGGTAACGATAAAAATTTTATTTATCAAACAAAAAATCAGAAAATTAAAAAAACAGTTAATAACATAAATATGATCTCAATTAGAGTAGGTATTCAAAATGTCCTGCGTTATCACGAATACGCAAGGCTAAATTTTTCTCTAAGAATTGTCCGCTCCAGTACACTTTCATATTAAAATGGATACCCGGAGATTGGAAATTTCCCGCAGATTGGTTTTTTCGGCCCGCACGAAACGAAAGCATCAGGGCGGTTTTTTGACGTTTCACGGTACTCGCGGGTCGAAAATTGCCGTTTTACATACGTTATTCTCGTACAGATTTCGGGGGGCTCCGGAGATCAAATCCCAGCCAGGCCCGGGACGTTCTTCGTCTCGAAAAAGCGACCTCCCCCGTCCCGCGGGACGCTCCGGCTTCGGAGGAGAACTTCCGCCCGTTTTGACCCTTTGGGCGATTTCGCGAAAAACGCAGTTTTCGCGAATTTCGTTTCAAAATTCGGGCGTTTCAAGAGAGCCCGGAGGGTTTCGGAGTCGCTTTTCATAGTAGGGGATACGCTCTTTCGATTTTTTTTTAAGATTCCCCTTGGTTCGGCCCTTCGGGCCTCCCGCGAAGCTTCGCTTTTACAATTTTCTCTGGTCCATAATCCTTATTGCTTTAACATACTTGTGTTTTGGCAAGACTGATATGCACAGGAGAAAGATTTAATTGAATTACTGTTTTGTGATTTTGCCCAGAGACACTAGCGCCCTAATGGCTTGATTAAATTGCTCGAAATGTCATTCTAAGTTGAAACTTTAAAATACGCTTCCATAGTACAAATTTGGTGATCACGTCGAAGGTATTTTATTGTGGAGCTGTTGTTGGAATCCTCTATTTAAATTTACGATGACTCTACTATTCAAACAGAATTCAATTAAATCAAAGAAATTATAAAATTGAATTAAACGTCGGGTAACAATTTTATGTGGGGTATTGATTTGTTTCAATCCGTGCTTATCTGAGAGGTCTGAACGCATAGAATACTGGTCCTTGTGGCCAAGCTCAAAAGTACGGAAAATTGGATGTCGAAGTGATAGCTTATTGTTGGAGTAATACCCTATTCTCTAATGCCACACACAAATGCATTGTCACGGCAAAAAGACCATATGACAATGTATTATATCAGCTATTCAGCGCATTGAATTCGCTGAGCAGTTTTATTCTATTCAATATTTCGACAAAGGCCCTGCTAAAATATACACGCGTTTCAAATGCCGTAAGGTTTTGTTCTTTTGTCCGACAGTGTCGGACCCATTCACTGTTTTTGTTGAGAAGGAAGTACGAAACAAATGCAGAGCGGGGAGATTCGATATTTTCCCGAAATTGCGTTCAGAAGCGTATATAGTAGGAGTGCCCAGGTAAATACACACATTTGCCTCTTATTGTTGAGATATGGAAGGTGATCACCTTTCTTATTTTGAAAATATGCTGTTCAAATTGTAATGGTAGAATTGTAGAATATGTATCTATCAAAAAGGTGTAACTGAATGTCCTGAAAATAAGCTTGATTCAGTGAACTTGATCAGATATTTATTGTGATGAAAAGCTATTTTTCCAGATGCAGTAACATTTCTCGCAGAGGTATTTCAACGTACCACAAGAACATCAACAATTATAAATTAATGATCGACAGACCCATATTCAAAAGCGTAAAAGTCTGAATGGTATCTAATAAACTCTGTATCTCAAGGTAGCAACAACCAATTTATTGGACCCTCAGACAAGCTAGACATAATGTCTAGAAATATATACCTTCAGACGCCTAAAAGTCTAGTGGGACGATGGCCACCGTCGGTCCTTTTAAATATGAAAGAACTCTTGGGTTCAAACTCGACATTCCTTTCCTTTCAAGGTGAACTGAATGAGTTTGAATAGGAGGGACCTGTTCGAAGTTCCATCGTCACAACTATTAGTCCAGAAGGGTTGAAATCACTTTTTCTCGGAAAGTGCTGCATTTTTGATATGTTAATTGTTATAACGATAGAAACATATGGTCAAAAATGCAGGTGTTAAAATTTTCAGAAAAATTGAAAAGTTCTTGAAAATATAGAGAAAAATACGGTTTTTCTGATATTTTCGCGAATTAGAAGGTTTAGTAAGGAAAAGTTTTGAACAAAAGTTATAGAGCGGAGAATTCTAGTCCAAATTATGTACTTTACCGTTCTCAAAAGTGAATTTGTATAGTGATAAATAGCGTATTTCTTAAGTAGCGCAATAATACCAACGAATTTTAAATTTGGCGCTCGCTGAAATGACTACCTGAACGCTGAACCAAACATCTGGCAGATATTCGCCAGAGTTGGACTCTCGTCTCGTTTTGTTATTGTATTGCATTTATTACATCGAACTCTAGCATATAATGTTGAGTTGGTTGGAAACGGACAGTTTGGATAAAACGATAAACGTAATATGAAAAATAGAAAAGTCCAAAATTGGATAAATTTTACAAAGGACATTTTGTAATTTGACGAAATTGAAAATCAAAAACTAAAATAGTTTTCAGCCGCAATTAAGAACAAATTCCTAGCTGAATTTCCTCAAGATGCATACGATATACGAATAATAATTTAGACGTAGGTAGGTATGTTTCTGATAGTAAAATAATAGTAATTCTCCGAAAGAAATAAATTTATTCAGAGTAATGTTACAAAAGAGTTGAATTAAAAAACTGCAGTAATTATTTAAGGAGCAATAGCATTAATGAATAATAATTAAATTTTCTGCATGGAATAATATCAGAAAAAATTATTTTTTCATTTTTACTAATAATTCTTCAATTAAATGCATCAATATTATCTCCCTCAGCGTCATCTAGATCCCATTCGTCTTTATCGACATCAGAGTTCATTTATATTCTGTTCATCAGGTCAGAGACATTTTCCCCAGTTATGCCGTTACACATTTTGCAAAATTGTACATTTAAGTCCTGATTTTTTTCAACTGTAGCGTTATCACATTTTCTATTACAGCTGCAGAATAACTTTAACAAATGTGAATCAATAAAAACAAGAATAAGAGTGAATTTCTGAAACTAATAAAACTAGGGTGTGAATGAATTGATCACATTATTCAATAATTCCTGTAGCATACAATGTGATCTATCCCAACCCCAATGTTCAGGTTTCAACGACGGTCTTCCTAGCCAAACCTAAATTTGATAATAAACTCGTCTGGTGTGTTCAATCAATGCTGACTCTGTTGGAGGAAGCATTACTAGGGGTGATGTTTTCCTGGTTCCTAAAACTGGGGTTGTGAATATTTTCAATCTCAATTCATCGATGCTCAAATTTTCCTACCTTGTGCTTTACAGATATCTCACTATTTTTTCCGCAATAGGATAAAGCTCTCTAATACTTTCATCTTCTTGATAGAAAATCTGCACTGATTCCTGAAGATCGGGATTTCTCTGTAGTAAACGTATTATTTTATATTGAAAAAGGATAATGGGTTAAACCGCAGGAATGCAGAAAATATGGGAAATGGATGGAAGGTACTTGCCGACACGTGTTTCTACTTATTGGCTTCTTCAGGGCAAGGCAACCAAGAAACCAGGGTAGGGATGGAAATGAATAATGAAAAGAAAATATAAATGACAACAGGTGACCACAACAGGAGCGAGCATCCAATTTGTGGCTTCAACCCTAGATACCTCCGGTTTTGGAGGCTAAACCGAGCATCGCCACGATGGAAGCATACGCAACCTGTGTGATGCGACCAAAACCCAAGGATACAATTAAATTCAAAGAGAAGATAATGCGGTGAAATTAGATATTGAAAAAGGATAATGGGTTAAACCGCAGGAACCGCAGTATTATTTTATTCGTTCCTTGAGAATACATAGCACTGGTAGAATCACATCCAGCAAATGATGTAACATTTTTCAGTTTTGGTTGGAAAATTCTCTCTGAGCGGGAAAATTCGAAAAAAAAATCGAATATAGAGCACCGCTGGAACAAGAATAACTTCGTGGTTTTTGAATGGAAAATTTTCATTTTTGGAATTTTTCAAGATGTAAGATTGATGTATCCACTTTAAGAATCGAAATCGCGATTCATGATACAGGGGGTGAAAATATTGCTTTCAAAGTTAGGGATGACAAAATCGTGAAATATCAATTTTTCCAAACTAGAACCCCATTTTTTTTTATGGCAGATATTGAATCTATGTTGAAAAATAATGTGAGTGTTTGCATCACACCCTTGCCTTAAAGTGGATATTCTCTGAGTTATTCACAAAAAACTGTTTTTCGTCTTGAATTTTCAGCTATTTCCTTCCTTTCACGCCAAAAAGATGAAATTTTCAGGAACTGTTACTTAAACCATGTTTTAGATTTTACTACCCTAATTTGCAAGAGAAAAAAGTTTATAAATTCAATAGGGTACAGGATTTGAAGGAAACTGATTTCGTCAGGAGAACAGAGTTTTGCGAAGCTAATGATTCGATTTCAAGAGCATGAAAAATTTTTGGACTGTATAATTTGGACAGATGAATCGAAATTCACAAAGAATGGTTCTTTCAATAGGCATAACAGTCATTATTGGGATGAAGAGAACAACCACCACTTCAGACAATGGAACTTTCAAGAGACCTGGAGTTTCAATGTTTTTTGCGCCATCAAAAATATTGCAATTCTCGATGTTCACATTTATGATGGGACTTTAACTGGTAAGATAGAACACTACACATGTTTGCATTATTTAAAGAATGTTCTGTTTTAAAGATATTCTGACATATTGACTCAAATAATTGAGCCGCTAGTACAGAACCATAATGACTTATGGTTTCAACGAGATGGCGCGCCTCCACACAATTCACTCAATGTGTCAAATATCCTATACAGGCTATTTGAAGATCGATGGTTGGCGAACAATGGTCCACATCTTTGGCCACCACGTTCTCCCGATTTAACTCCATTTATGTTTGGAGTAGGATAAAAAATATTGTTTACTCAACTCCCTTGACTGATAAAGAGGACTGCATAGAACGAGTCAGAAATGCGTTCAGGTTTGTTAAGATTTTTAGATTCATAGTTTTGAAACTCAATTTGGTTTTTAAACACTTTTGCAGATCTCTTCCTCCCGATGGAATAAGAAGAGCAACGCACGAAGCATTCCTGAGACGTTTAAATAAATGTCTAGAAGTTAACGGTCAAAACTTTGAGCATCTTCTCTAATTATAACTGCGAGAGTTTGCCTACAGCATGGTTCAAATAACAGTTCCTGAAAATTTCATCTTTCTAGCGTAATGGGAAAAGAAATAGCTGAAAATTCAATACGAAAAACAGTTTTTTGTGAATAATAAGAAAATATCCACTTTAGGGCAAGGGTGTGATGCATACACTCACATTATTTTTAACGTAGATTCAATATCTGCCATAAGAAAATGGGGTTATAATTTGAAAAAAATTGATTCATCACGAATTTGTCATCCCTAACTTTGAAAGCGATTTTTTCACCCCCTGTATCATGAATCGCGATTTCGATTTTTAAAGTAGATACATCAATCTTACATCTTGAAAAATCCCAAAAATGAAAATTTTCCATCCAAAAACCTCTAAGTTATTCTTGTTTCAGCGGAGCTCTATTTTCGATTTTTTCTCGAATTTTCTCGCTCAGAGAGAATTTTCCAACCAAAACTGAAAAATGTTACATCAGAATAACTTGAAATTTTCTAAGGAATTTATTTCTACAATAAAAATATGGTGTTCTAATTTGTAAAACGGAAGTTGACGTCATTTCCGGAAAAACCGGAGGTGCTCATGCCTTGAAAATATTTTAGATTTCATCAGCATCGTGAAATACTTATAAGTGCTGAATTTCATGAAAATACGTTCAGTAGTTTCCCGTATAAATATGGGTGAGGTTCCTTGTGAAAGACCCTGTATAGAAGATGTGCCTCCAGGAATACGAATTTAATCTGGCTATCGCATAAATTCTTAACTTTAAATTCTGATGTCAAAGTCATATTCCACAAATTTTTTCCAACGATTGCTTCCATTCCTTTGCATTCTTCTTGAAATGCCATATGACAGTTAATATGGTCGCTACCAATAACTCCAGCATAAAAAGACATCAGACAATCTCTTTTCTCAAAAGGATTATGGCATTTTAAACCCAATAATTACATGTTATTGATATCCCAAACGAGTTGTTATTCATTCTAATAGACCAAGAATTGCAAATCACACTCTCCAGACAACTTGTGCTGAATCCTACCCTGTTCTAGAACTTCAGATGTCTAGGACCGCTCGCATGATACTTAGTCCTAGTATCATGACCGCTCGGTTTTGCACTAGGCGCCAAATTTCGAATTCACTCAGAGAAATACCTTAATAATCAGTAAACAAAATCACTGAACTTTTAGTCCAAACGGGTACATAGCTTTGAGGGGATGAACAAACATGCATCTGAACAATTATATGACACAACAGTGTCAACATACATTCCCGATTAAGAAAATAATACTTAACTGATTTTGACAAACACACCCAATATTGACAAACGTCTCAATTGTGTATTATTGATATAATGTATGACTTTAATTATTATAGATTATTATAGTGTATTATTGATATAATGTATGACTTTAATTATTATAGATTATTATAGCAAACAACGCTAACAGTAAAATACTTGATGTTTCGGCGATCAACACGATAATAAATTACAGATAGTAAGAAAAATTATTTGATAGAAGACTTCCAGAATTGTGGTTTACTTTCTTTTTTTAGGGTTAATTATTCTGGCAGATTATGTGTAGAGAAAAAGTGCTTTTTTTTTAATTATAGTTACGAACAGGTCATTGCTCTATCTTAGTCAATAATACCTCTGTAACTTTACTTGTTTATTTTATTCGATTATTAAAATAAACATTATTATTATTATTATTATTATTATTATTATTATACTTTCGAGAACGGTAAAGTACATAAATTGGACTAGAATTTTCCGCTCTATAACTTTTGTTTGAAACTTTTTCTCACTAAACCTTCTCATGTGCGAAAATATCAGAAAAACCGTCTTTTTCAAGAATTCTTCAATGTTTCTGAAAATTTCAACACCTGCATTTTGACTATAGTTTTTCTCTTTATAACAATCAACGTATCAAAATGCAGCTCTATCCGAGAAAAAGTGATTTCAGCCCTTCCTTTACTGGACTACATATATGAAACATTTGGTTGTAATTTGAAAAAACGCTTGGACTAGAAAATAATAAATCATATATTGTTTTAGAGCGAGTATGCATGGATATAGAATTGATAGAAATTGAACTGTAATTCAGGTCGATCTGCCGTTGGGTTGATTTGAATTAAAAATTTGACGTTTTCGAAAGAATTTATGAGAAAATCATTGGCGAAAAAAGTGGAAACCCTTTAGCAGGTGCATAGAATAAATGCATTAGCGGTGAATAGGGCGGCCAATGAAGTATATAGCAGACCAGTGGTCGAGAGTGGTTTTTTTCACCTCATCATTGTTTGCGACAGCCAATGTTTGATTGAAATATATCAACCCAGTAAAAGCCTCTCTCTACCTCTCTTGCTTGTCCACAATAAATCACTAATATTCTCCCGATAGCTGTCTGTGAAATGTCCAGGATGTTTTTTTACCCCTTGTACGTTTAGTCGGAAATGATTTATTCCATATCTCCCATCTATTCGATAGTCATTGTGACGTAAAAAATCTATTACTTAGAGCACCTGAATTCGTTCGGGCTTGTAAGCAAACAAATTTTTTTCCAATAATTCCAGTTTGAAACCAGAATTGGGATTTCGTACTGTTGTTTCGTTTCGAACCTGTTTTGTTTATCAACCGACTGCATGTCTCTCAGGACACGTCGGATTGAAAAAACGCTCCTTTCATTTCGGCTAAATCGAATTCTTTTATGTTGGACGATATAATAAACTACTAATAGTGTTGATACAATGTACTAGCATTCGGTCTCGTATGATATACACATTTTTAAAAAACGAGTTCGTTATTTGTGGTCAATACCAATATCTAGAACCTGTCATTCATTCTTCACCGATCCCTGTTTTTTGTGTTTTTTATGCCACGTCAAGATTGGATATGTATATATTTTTGGAACGTTCGTATTCGCGATGTGTCGATTCCATTTTGTTCTTCGCTAATATAAACTTCAAATGATTTGCGAATTACTTCAAACAAGAAATCAGTTATTCGATATTAGTTTGGCAGCTTCTAAATAAGTTAGGTGTCCTTTCATTGTATTGATTCGATAATGCTTCAACTATTTGAGCCATATTTAGAACTGGATTGTACAAATAAAGGTGATTCTAAACGGTAACAGGTGTCTGAAAATTAACGCAAGATTTGAATTTTCCGGCCTTTATGCAGTACAGTGTTGATAACCCTAAAAACAAAATTTATCAACAGTTACAGTTTAGGGTTAGTAGAAATAGAGAGTTACGCAAAAGAAAAACAAGCCATGATTGTATATATATATATACCGGGTGAGTCTTTGAACTATTGTTTTCATTCAATATTTCAAACATATTGAATTAATGCTTGGCGGCCGCAGTTCAAAAATTTAATATAAAATATGTTGAATGATTGTTTGGGCTATTACCATAATCTATTGTGGATGTAATGTTTTCCGACGTTTCGATAGACATCTTCTATCTTTATCAAGGAGGAAAAGTGAAAAACCTACTACCCAATCCCAAGAACTACTGTGTATAAAAAACCAACGAACACAGGACAATATCTACATTTTGATTCAAACCACCAACTAAACACTAAATTGGGTGTAGCAAAATGTTTATTTGACAGAGCAATAAATATTTGTTGCACTGAAGAAGACCAAATTGAAGAAATAAATAACGTCTCGAAAACTCTTAGAAGCAATGGCTACCCCAAAAAGATATTAAAAAAAGCTAGACGAACAAGAGAAAGTCAACCTGAACCAACAGATATAAATCAGACCATTAAAACCGTAATTCCTAATGTAAAAGGTTTGTCGGAGAAAATGAGAAGAATTGGAAATAGATACAACATAACGACTGCATTCAAAACTCAAGAGACTATCAGAGCTAAACTTACAAAAGTTAAGCCTAATAATGAGACACAAAGGACAAAGAACTGCATATATGGATTACCTTGCGAGTGCGGAAGATCTTACATCGGAGAAATTAAACGCCCTCTGAATGTACGAATAAAAGAACATCAGAAGCTTCTACGAGTACTAGACAACGACAAATCCAGGTTGGTCCAACATGCTGTAGATGAGAATCATCGTATAAAGTGGGATGAAGCATCAATAATATCCAAAGAAAAAAAAACTTGCAAGAAGAAAAATCAAAGAAGCAGCATTTATGAAAATAACACCTGATTCCATCTATAGATATGCCAGAAGTTTGGACGCCGATAGTTCGATCCAACTCAAAAAGATCATCATATCACAGATGAGTATATACCATCGTTCATTTCCTTTCATGACTTCTGTCAATATTGACTTTTTGAAAATTGATGATTTTCAAAAGGTTTTTCACTTTTCCTCCTTGATAAAGATAGAAGATGTCTATCGAAACGTCGGAAAATATTACATCCACAATAGATGATGGTAATAGCCCAAACAATCATTCAACACGAGCTCGTCATCAAATATAAAATATGTTGGAAATAGTGGTTTAGATTCGTTAATTGTAAAGAGATTAATTGAAAAATTCCAAGAGGATCCCTGGGAGACGCCAAACACACTGCTCGTCCGAAAACAAGCCTCTCAAATGTCTAAATAGAGGCGGTGCGTGCGACTGTCAGTGACAATACAGGAACCTCAATTCGGCGTTATGGACAAAAATTGAAAATTTCAAGAAGCTCTCTACAGCGTATACTCTCTAAAGATTTGTGTTTTCATTCTTACAAAATTCAATTAACACACAACTGAAGCCCAATGTCCATACACATCGAAGAGAGTTTATTGAAGGGATTATAGAGCAATAACGATTTTTCGAACAAAACCTTGAGCGACAAACACATTTTCACAGTGATGGCTTTGTTAATCGCCAAAATTGTCTCAACCCACATTTGATTGTCGAAAAACAAACGCATCCACAACGTGTCACTATATGGACCTGGTGCTCAATATCGTGACATAATAAGATAGTTGATCTTACCTAAATTGAATGATATTGATGTGGTCAATATGTGGTTTCAACAAGACGGTGTTACAGCCATACAGCCCATGAAACAATTTAATTATTGCATTAACTTTTCCAGCTCGTGTACTCTCTCGTTTCGGTAATCAGAATTGGTTCCCTAGATAGTGTGATTTAACGTCATTACCACACGTCAACGTCAATAATCCCACAACCTCGAGTGCATTAATGGAGGAGATTCTACGTTGCATCAACGGAATTCATTTATACAGAACCTATGTGTATGCAAAGCCGCGAAGGCCATTTACCCGAAGTGTTCTTCCATAAATAACCCTGTCCAACGTAATTTATCAATCAATAAACAATCACAATCAAAAGACTAGAAATTTTGTAACACTCTTCATCGGTGAAAAGTTGATCCATCAAACATATGCCGCAGCGTTGAGCCAGCGCATTCAACATAGCCATGCTTTACAAAATTGATGCAGATATTGCTACCGAAATATTAGTAATGCTGACATTTAAGTTGAAAGAGGAAGTTTTAATGGTCGTATTAGAGATCAATATGGTGCTTCACAAAAAGAGCCCAGATTATAAAGACAGTCTGTGATTGTTGAATGGAGCAATCGAGCATTGGTTAGTTCGCCTTCTTCAACATATATTTGTAATAGGCACCTTCAAGATTGTAGGATAGCCTAAAGTGCGCATGCGCAAACGAGTTTCCCTGAATCCGGTGTTCGGAAATTCGAATCGATCAATTCAAAACTCGAAGGGAATGTCATTTGATAGTTATATTGAAATGCATAAATGTAAATTATGCTTGACAGCCCCCTCATAAGGTTACTCTTCGAAATACACTGTTCAAAAATTGATAGGGATCACTTACTTTTTCTAAATTTATTTCTGAAATATTCGCTCCAAGATTATTAATTTAGTTAGATATCAGAGTATTTTCAGTTGATAATATGGTTCACTTGAGAAAAGAATGAAAAAATGGAAAGTTGAAGAGAAAAAAAAACTTTATTAGGAACACTCAAAATTCTGTGTTTGAATAACATAAAAATTTTATGATGAAATCACAAGAAGGCTGAAGTTTCGGTTAAGCTAGTACCTAGTTGGTCCCCCACGAGCACGTCTCAAGCATTCTACCCTACGAGGCATACTTTCAATCAAACGATTTATAAAATTTTGGGGTAAATTCGTCCAAATATCTTGTAAAGCGTTAGAAACGTCCTCCAGGTTATTGATCGGTTGTTATAAGGTTGACATTTGTCTAGACATCTCAGATCAGACATGTTTGATGCAATTCATGTCTGGAGAGCGAGCTGGCCAGTCCATCCTATCAATAGCATGAGTTTCTAGCGCTTCATTAACCAGACGACTACGGTGTGGACGGGCATTATCGTCAATTAAAATGAAATTCTCGCCCAAGGCAGCCACAAACGGAACAATTATGGCTTCAATAATCATATCGTGATATCTCTGGCTGGTCATTGTGGTGTTCTGCAGAACAACCAACTCTGTGCGTTGGTTCAAACAAATGCCTCCCCATACACAAGTAGAACCTGCGCCAAAAGCTATTGTGGGTACCATAAACTGTTCTGCATACCTTCGACCTCTTTCCCTCCAAGCAAGAATACGTCCATCGGAGTTGACCAAACGAAATCTAGACTCATCCGTAAATAAACATCGGCTCCAATCTTCAACTGTCCAATTGCGGTGCTCCTCAGCCCATTGCCGTCGATGAACCCGGTGTTCCCTATTCAAACGGGGATGTTGTACCCTCCTACGTGCTCTCAAAGATCTTGGGCAGCTGTTGTACTGCGCTGCCGACCTCCCCCATGAACATAAGCTACTGAGTCGTTTTGGATGAACCTATTCCAAGCCTGACTCACGACACTGCGAAACATTCAACCGCCAGGACACTTCTCGCTGGGACAAACCTTCCTGTATCCACCGTATGATTTGGTCCAGTTGCACAGGAGCCAAACGTCTTCTCGGCATGACTGATAAGCTGATATCGTTCTCATTTCTTCAATTATTGTCATCTTATGTGTTTGAACGAGAGAAAAAACAGATTTAATAACAAATACCATTGCTTTTCACTCCACCTGTAACAGCCTACAGATAATTATCGATTTTGTGAACAAGAGCAGATGAAGTGAGGAAAAATTTGATATAATCCACTCAAAACATCTAAATTTTTCCTTAGACAGCATATAATGTACAGATATTCACGAGATCACTTGAAAAAAATACAAATGAAGAGAAGTTCTTAAGTGATCCCTAGCAATTGTTAGCAAGGTTACTTGTGTGCTGCGCCTAAGAAATGAGCGTCAAACTTGAAAAAGCAGTTATCCAAACTTTTTGATTTTCCGCATGCGCAGTAGTGATGGTCCTACAAACATATTTTGGCATCAATTTTCAGTACGTTTGAACTGACATTTACAATATATGTATATGCTTTTTAATAACAACGGTTTCGGAGGTATACAATTATATTATAGGTTATCTTGAATATATTATTTAAACAATAATCTTTTCCATTAAAATCGAAAATCTATGTCTACTCTGTTCAGATATAACTGGCGCTATATACAACTTGTATAATTTTCGAATAATCTGAGGAAATGAATAACTTGACTTCTTGAGCCTCAGAGGAAATCATCCTAAACCCGCCTCTGATCATCTGAGGATTCTAGCTGTGTCATACTCACAACGAAATTTCTATTGGGAAACGTCATTTACAGTACACCTGTGAGCATTAAAAAATGCAGAGGGTGGTGTTTTGAATGGCGGTCAGCCGGACCGCAGCTCTCAGACACAACGACGCCAGGAATGGCCGGCTGGTCTTTGAAATTCATCATTGACGAGGTATATTTTCTTAATGGATTCCGCTCAGCCCTTCTACGATTCGATGTGGGACAGTGGTGGCGTAATCTACCTCTCTGAATGGATAATGTGTAAAAACTTGCTTGTATGGAAGGAACTAGGAATAATGATTCATCGGGTGGTCCTACGAAAACTAAGCACAAAGATTATCTGATTCAAATGGAAAATGTTATGATAAATGATAATTTTTGCTAGTTTCATTTCCGTATGTCTTTAGCAGGTTAAATTTACATGTCTGTAGTATGGAATCCCCAATATAATTGTTACCCAAGAAGACTTGAAAGCGTACAAAACAAATTTCTTAAATTTATTTTAGAAGCAACATAATAATTGAAAACCCTGATCATAGGGAAGCCCGTGAGAATTTTGATATAATAAGACTTTCAGATTGAAGAAAATTATCTGACATTTCATTTTTATTCAAAGTTTTGAAAAGTTGTCTTCGGCTATGCCAGATCCTGCTACCGTTTTCGGTGCAGTATATGGTATGAGATGTCCTCCTCTTCTTCATTTCAGAAAATTCACCACTTACTAGAATGCTAACAACATGCAATGCAGCATCTATTTGTTTAGCCTCTCAATTAGCCCTCTGAAAAAACGCTTGAGGAAGGCCTTCCATTGGTGGCATCATGATATGATGACACTGTCAGGGGAAATCTGTTCATTTTCTTTTGTTGTTGTTCCTTGTATATATTGTGTAGTGTTTGATGAATGTAGGTGTATATCTGTATTTGTATAGTGAATTTTATATTTCTACCTCATATTTGAAATGTGGAAATTCAAAGAATCCAGGATTTTGAAATAGTTGTTAATATAGTTTTCTGTATAAACGTTTTGGCTCATCCGCCTTTTTCTGTATATGTTAGGCCCGAAGACCGAAAACGCTCAGTGGCCGGAAAAAACGGCCACATCGCGTTCTGGCTGTGTTCGAACGCACAGAACGCGTTTTGGTTGTTTTTAAACGCTCGCAACGCGTTCTGGTAATTGTTAAACAGCCGGAACGCGTTTTGTCAATTGTTCAACGCTCACAACGCGTTCTTAATGTTCGACTTGTATTATTTGCCGATTTCTACCTGCGTAGGATAAAATTTATATTGTCCCTCATAAAACAAAGTTGAAAATTGAAATACAATTCAATTATTGACAACTACAATTGGATACCAAAGATGGGTTCGGTTTTTCTTGCCGAATCATTTCAACAATATTAAATTTCTTATAATTGTTTTTCAGTTCTAGGAAGAAAGTTACACTAATAAACTTATATTGTCGAGCATATAATATATAAATGCATGAATTAATAAGCGAAAAGTTCTTTATTGAACAAATGAATTTCAATTTATTTTCTACAAATCCAACTTATTGTGGAGAACAAAACAAACTTGAATTTATTACTCTTTTAATTACTTTATTAGAAACAATTCAATTATTGAAAACTACAATTAAATACAAACGACGGGTTTTTCCGAACTTTTGTGTACTTTAAATAGGTACGTTACTTATTTTTACAAGAACTGTTTGAATGACATTTCGAATTACATAGTAAATTTAAATTGTATCCGTAAAGTATGGAACAAATTCATTTTTAGCTAATCAGACCATTTTAAGAAATAATCCTGAAACACATCGATTTTTATTTTAATTTACCTTATTTTAAAATAATAATCTAATATACAACGTGAATTATTTTCGAGTAATGACATCACCGTAATTTTTTTAAATTGAACTATTTCGTCTCCATTTCCGGATTACTCTAGCTGAGCTGATTCCAAAAATGTATCACATGTTGATTCCAATAGGCACAGGGTCGACAAATATACAATAGTTTTGTATGTGCTCAGTGCCCATAAAGAAATGCTAGACCACAAGTACCAAACATGTTCGGACACAACTTATTTTTATTATTCTAAAAATGTAAAAAACTACAGGGTCTTACATTTGAACCAATTGCCGTTAGACAAACGCGTTCCGGCTGTTTAACAATTACCAGAACGCGTTGCGAGCGTTTAAACACAACCAAAACGCGTTATGTGCGTTCGAAGACAGCCAGAACGCCTAACACATACATAACTATTGATCGAAACTGCTCATTTTGACCGTTGTTTTATATCTATATATATCTATTTGCAGTGTTTTAAGAATCCCACTGTTTTTTTTTTTTCAAAAAACAATAAAATTGTAAAAATGTGAAAGAGTGAAACTGTTTGTTGATTTTAATGACTGATTTTTACTTGGATTTTACAATATGACGAATCTCTTATTGCTAGATACCAATAATTTGAGAAATGTAACATTCTAAGCCCCTAGGATGCACTGAATAAAAATACGAAATCTTGGCATAGAATAAATAGTATTCATTAATTTACCCTTCAACTCTTAGTCGACAAACCCTTATTTTAATTCATATATATTTATATATATACTTTTTTGTTTGAATTTCTGGTGCTTTGATATAAATATTTCTGTTTAAAATTTCTTGGGTGTCTAGCACTTATTTTACTAATGAAGGGTAATTGTTAAATTATTATTTTTTTATTTTTTTTTCCAACATATATTTCGGCGTATCTACGCCTTTTTCAAGGAATATAATAGAGTCGACAATTTCCTGTAAATTACACAATAATTAATACACAAATACTATATATCACCAAACAACACAAAGCTTTTACGTACTTCTTCCAAATCGTCTGTCAGGATATTATTTTCTCCTATAAATCAAACTTATAAAAATTTTCATCATCGTCACATTATTTCATTCATGGCTAACGAAAATATTTAATATTTGAAGATTTTTCTGAGTTTGATTTATAGGAGAAAATATTATCTTGACAGTCGATTTGAATGAAGTACGTAAAAGCTTTGTGTTGTTTGGTGATATATTTGTGTATTCATTATTGTGTAATTTACAGGAAATCGACTGTATTATATTCCTTGAAAAAGGCGTAGATACGCTGAAACATATGTCGGAAAAAAAAATAAAAAAATAATAATTTAACAATTACCCTTTATTAGTAAAATAAGTGCTATACACCCAAGAAATAAATTCGACGAAAATTTTTTTTTCAAGTTTTCCATACCTGGTATGATCGAGTATTTAATAGTGAATATATTTCTGTTAAAACCATTGTATTAAATCGAATAATTTACAAAATATCTAAAAAAAACTGGAAAAAAATAATACGTTCATTATTCTTATTTTAAATATCCTGAGCGTAAACCGTTTTCACAACATCGAAGAGGAAGGATGTGAAAAGGTCATGCATCTTTTGGATTTCACAAATATAATCACAGGGTGTTTCAAATTTTGTGTTGAAAATTGTGATCTTAAATTGGCCATAACTTCTGTTTTTCGAATTAGAACCCTATTTTTTTATAATTGTGTTGGATTCTGGGTGCTCCTAAATTCAATAATTTCTGAGTTATTTGAGATTTTCTGGATTTATGTAGTACGTAGAGTCAAATTTTCGAATCTGATTCATAAGGATATTCTGTGAGCATAGAAGATAAATCATCCCATTGATAATTCTCAAGTGTCAGACAGGTCTTATTGTTAGTCGTTATGAAATTTTTTGATTTCACAAAATGAATAGTTGCTATTCTAATAATGAGATATTGGATTTATTTCTTATATTGTATTTTTCAATTGTATACGCAATAGACATTCAAATGCACTTAATGATATTGTTTATTTCAAATCCATGGTGGATGACACAAAATGTTGAGTATCCAATGAGAAGTATCACCATTTTTTTTCAATATTTCTGAAAAAATGTTTTAAACTTTCCAAATTTTGGAATGTAAGAGCCCCTGAAGAATACAAAAAAGGGCAGTTGATGAAATTAGTATTTCGACTATTTCGAAGCGAATGAGAATTCATCTCTTCAATAGGAAACACTTTAAATAGATTTGCTACTTATAAAAATGAAATTATTTTCGAAAACAGCTTGGCCCGGTTTATTTTTAACTTTAGGCGAAGAATTGATCGAGTAGATATTTTTTAATCTATCCAGGGATCTATTGAACGGATTCCTATCCTACTCGCCCTAATTCTCTGTTCACTATCGATAAATTGGAAAATATTGTAAGTCTCCTCAATAGAAATACGTGAATTAACAATGCATTTTTTCATTTCCTGAGTGTGAGCAGACACTTCCACAATGAACAGTCAAATACATCCTTTTCTCCTCACAGTGTACCACCCTCTTTAAGTACCGAAAAATATCTCGACATTATAACATTATACCAACCCACAATCGTCGTAAAGGTATGAATGCAACCAGTGACAAAACATAATGAATAAAGGCTATTCTACGTGAGAGAGTAGTATCAAAAAGAACATTCTGTATCAATGACAACTCCCGGTGGAATGCAATGGAACCAGGTAGGGACGATACGCTGAAGACATATTTTGTTTTCTGTGAAAACTGACCACACCTTTTGTGGCATCAAATGGTTTCTCTCACACGTTTTAAAGGTTTCCGGTTCATTGTTCGGGCATTCTTTTCATCGACAACATTGTTAATATGAATTGTTTAGCTGACGGATGGATTAGTTCTGTCCTTTTCTGCGTTTTAGACCCAGTTTTCGTGATCTTGGAAGTGACTGAGTATTAAAACAAGTAATTCATTTGCATTGATGAATATTGAATCTGAAAAACAAGCTGAGTCAGAAGTTCTGAATTTTACATTTTAAGTTCAAAATTTTTGTTCTCGAAATCGTTGGTAGATACGACGAAACTACATGAGACCGAAAAGTTTAATATAAAAACAAAGCTTTTTACATTTTTTCAAATTTAAAGTCGCTCACCAAAAAAAAAGTTCTGAAGATAAACATGTGGCAGTGTTTCAGAAAAAATATCACCCTGTAGATCATTTATCAAAATTGCCATGTCACGTGGTGAGAACTCTCAAATGTAATATCTATGCCAAATTTCAGTTGAATATCTTGTGAAGTGTAGATACTATAATAAAGAAAAAACTTCAAACTTCAACACTCTGTATCACGAAAACGAAACTCCATGTTTATGGTACTTTTTTTTCTTAAACACGCTTAAGGAATCTTCCTTTTCGTTTGTACGTTCAATTTAGGATCATCTTGTTAATACCCCTATATGCACAGAATACGTAAATGTTTCAATAATCCATTATTCAATTGATATTAGCTAATAAGCTTGAATATATTTACGTGACGAGATTCCGTACTTGGTTATGACGTCTTCAATAACATTTCTTACAACTTACACATTTGTGTTTGATCATATAATTTATATACATCTATAAGATAAAAATGAATCGCAAAATGTGTTGGTAAGCGCATAACTCAACAACGCCTGGACCAATTTGGCCAAATCTTTTTTTAAAATGTTCGTTGAAGTTCAAGGATGGTTTTTACGGCGAGAAAAATTAGAATTATTGTTGGAAAAACCCTAAAAATAGCCCTTTTTTCTTCCCATACAAATGATTTGTAACTAAAACGTAGTCAATTTGAGCTTTATTGCTATGCTATAAAGTTCATATTAAATTACAAGAACTCACTGTTGTCTAAGCAATGTAGGTGTGTTCCTAACGTCAAAGATCATATCTATGTTTGCAATTGCTTGAAAATGACGCTCATTGGGATCAAACCCTCAATGATGCTGTAATATCATCACACTCTCATTAAATACGAACATTGTAGATAATCATATCTACATGCTTCCCATCAAACCCAATTGATTTGTGGATCAAGTACAAAGATTATATGTGTGATGATATTTTGTATCAAATACGGAATAGATTGGGAAATCCAAATATACAAATCAGTGAAGAAATTTACAATGAAGCATTGATTTCAATTGAGGACATGTGCTTGATAATGTCAAACAAACTATTAATTCAATTAGGCCTGACCGCGCCCAATCGTCCAATGCTTTTAACCAAGAGTTGCATCGAGAAAAACTGTATGATCTCAACGCTTTGAAAGAATTAATTCAAGCAAATCTTCCACTGTTAAATGAACAACAGAAGTATGTATTTGAAACTCTTATGAAAGTAACAAATGATGAAACTGGAGGGATTTACTTCTTAGATGCACCTGGTGGTTCAGGAAAAACTTTTTTGATTTCATTAATATTAGCAACAATTCGCTCACAAAATAAAATTGCACTTGCACTCGCTTCGTCGGGAATCGCAGCAACTTTGCTTGAAGGTGGTCGAACAGCCCATTCAGCACTAAAATTGCCATTAAATATGCAAAGCAATGAAACTCCAACCTGCAACGTTTCGAAGAACTCTGCAATGGCAAAGGTTTTGCAGCAATGTAAATTGATTGTTTGGGATGAATGCACGATGGCACATAAAAAATCTTTGGAGGCTTTAGATAGAACCTTAAAAGATCTATGGAGTAATAATAACCGATTTGGTAGTGCAATGATTTTATTAGCAGGAGACTTTCGTCAAACATTGCCAGTGATTCCACGATCAACGCCAGCTGATGAACTCAATGCATGTCTAAAGTCCTCCAAATTGTGGAAACTAGTCAAAATACTTTATTTGAGCAAGAATATGCGTGTCGAGTTGCAAAATGACCAATCTGGAAACATATTCTCTAAACAACTCATTGACATTGGTAATGGCAAATTTCCTATAGACATGTTGACCTGCTGCATTAACTTTCCTCGAAGTTTTTGTCAGTAAACTCGATCAAAAGATGAACTTATTCAGAAGGTGTTTCCAGATGTTTCTCAAAATTACAGAAACCATGATTGGTTGAGCGAACGAGCTATACTGGCTGCAAAAAACATAGTTGTAAATGAATTAAATTTCAAAATTCAAGAACAAATTACAGGCTAATTGAGGATATATAAATCAGTTGATTCGGCTACTAATCAAGATGATGTAGTCAACTATCCACCGGAATTTATAAACTCGGATTTGCCAGGATTGCCACCTCACAATCTTCAATTAAAGGTTGGATCGGTGGTTATAATGTTGCGAAATATCAACCAACCGCGTCTTTGCAACGGTACACGGTAGGCGATAAAAAAATTACTAAACAATGTGATAGAAGCAACTATACTCAAAGGAAAGTATAAAGGAGAAGATGGGCTCATACCGCGCATCCCAATGATTCCGACTGATGTGCCATTTGAGTTTAAACGTCTACAGTTTCCAGTGCGGCTTGCTTTTGCTATGACAATAAACAAATCCCAGGGGCAATCATTAAGTATTTGTGGTATTAATCTAGAAAACCCATGTTTCTCACATGGTCAATTGTATGTTGCCTGTTCCCGTGTTGGAAAACCATCAGATTTGTTTATCTATGCGCCAGGTAATCAAACAAAAAACATCGTATACCACAAAGCACTACAATGATAATAATAATAATCATGATTCACATGATTAACAATAAGGCGATTACTTACTTTCAAATCCTTATATATGTTTTATTTAATTATTTTTTATTCACAACGCCCTATCACCAGGGTGACGGTTCTGTTCAGGAGAATTTTTCAACATACGTAGGCACAAAAACTGCCACATTACAAATCTTTTTGACAGGACGAAGTCTGTCGGGTCAGCTAGTTTCTTATAGTCTTTCGAATGAAGCGCTCCAAATTTTTTCAAGAATAATCTCAGAGAATTTTAATCTCAAGATAAGTTTTCGTAAAATTTGAAAAGATATGGATGGAAACATGTATCTAAATCGTCTTGTACAAAGCAAATCGGTGCAGCTTGTTGGAGCTTATATCATCCATTCTTTTGACTGATTTGTTGTTTCTAAAACTATAAACAAAACTCTACGTCCCTTGTATCATAAATTCACGTTGGGGAATAGTATATTATAGATCATTATAAATATTTGGTTGAACACGATATATAACCCAGAGTTGTAGGTTAGTACCTTGCTGCTTATTCACGTTCCCAGTATTGTATTCGATGCCAGAAGTGCTTGAATGAATGAAAATCCTGAAATTATGAGCATGCATAAATAGTCTATAAATGCATGTATATGACAAGTCTGAAAGCAGTAGATCAAGTCGAATATAAGCGAGTGAATATGAGTACGTGGATAAGTGCCTCTCAGAATAAAGTGCGAATCGACAAACACTGGGTGTTAAAAAATACAAATTATAAATTCAACTGGCCAGATAGAAGTTTGAGTTGTAACTCAGAATATTTTAACGGGTGAAGGAATTATAAAAACAAAATATTTCTATGTACAAAATGATTTTTTTCTCAATCAACAAGTCAGGACTATCCACGTTCAAGTTTCACGAATAAATAATTTTATAAATTGAGTTATGTCATGTTTCATGTTGTCTCATTCCAAAAATTATTCTCAAGCACCTTTTTTGAAGAATACTTATCCCCAGAAAGGGCAGGCTGTCAACTGATTCAAATTTAGTGTCTTGATATCTTATCTCTCGGAATACTATGAGTTTTGTCTTTTCCAGATTCAGTATTAAGTTGTTTGTAAGAAACCAATCATTCAATTTCTCTATGTCATTCTCAAGACTTTTTGAGCACTCGTTTTGATTTACAGCTCTACATATTATTGTAGCATCATCGCAAACAATGTGACATCATTATCAGAATTTTGTAACAGATCGTTGGTATAAATTATGTAGAGTAACGGTCCCAGTATTGAACCCTGTGGTACCCCATGTGACACTTTTTTGAAATTAGATAATATTAAATTTCCATTTTTTTTCTTCTGCTTCTCCATATTCACTGAACTAATGCACCCACCAATGTTATGTCCGATAGCTCAGTAATTTTGAGAGATAAGTGTATTTATTTTTGCGTTTGAAGCTGGTGCGAACGCGAAATATATAATATGAAACAACAAAATTCATATAAAGAAATGCAGTCAACAATGATGACTTACCACAGCGGTGAACTACGATGATTTCAGGGCTCTACTCCAATTATCAGCTCTTCACAGGGACCCCTTGCTGCGGGACTTCTAATCCAACTTTTGTTCAAATGCGGTGTTGAAAACACAATCAAAATGCGATGCGAAATTTCCAAATATGCTGGTGAAACCAAGCGTGTAATATATCCAAAAAAACAAATCAAAATTTGCGTGATTTTATAAACAATTTCGATAACAGACGTGATAGCGAGAGTTCTTCTATTCCAATTCGCGTTCTAGATGCGTATGCGTATCCATAACATGTGCGAAGTCACCAGTGTTGACTTATAAAATTAGCGCGAAATTCAAATATTTAGCGATCGCCTCAGCTTCAAATTCATGCAATAACAAAAGGACCGAACATTCTCCGGGCCGCGAAAACTGGCAAAATGTTACTTGAGCGGCACATAAAATTGATCCAAAGCGATGAGAAAAAACAAAAAAAAGAAGAAGAAAAGCGTGTCTCGTGACATGAAACAAATAATTGAAACATTTATACAAAATGATTAAGGGAACGAATATATAAGGGCGGTGAGTGTCCTTTCAAATAGATAGAGGGCAATGTTTAACGATTGGCCTCTTTAAGAAGCCGTTGTTTGTCTTGACAGAAGCAATTCGACTACTTTCGTCAGGTGCACCCGGCACCTATTCGGTGTGAAACTTGAGCGCTAACCTCTAAGCCACCGAAGCGTTGTGAATTAAGCTATGCGTGGCTATATAGAGTGCCGCCAAGAGATCCCTACACACTCCCCTGCCAGTGACGGAGTGCCGCTACACACTCCCTTACCAGTGACGGAGGAACGAAACCAGTACGTCTTACAAGATCAGTAGGTGTAGCCGGGTGATGGCCACCCGAGCTAAGCTATACCACACGGTATGGTGCGGACGGGTGATGTGAACCTAAGCAGATCCGCAATACCGCGGCAGACCATGAATATTGTACGGAATGGGAAAGGCGTCTAGAGTTTCGTTGGTAGTTGCAGAGAGGGAGCGAGTATACCTCAAGCGTCAACCGTCTGCTTTTCCAAGACACGTCGTAAAGACAACCTTTCCCATCCAGAGATATATAGTGTGGAGAATAATCTTCGAGATGCGCGAAGTGGCTAATTTTTTGTCCGCCATTTTTATACTTTCGGTTCATTGGCGTAGAAAGTAATGTACCTGAGGGATAGTTGGTATAAAATTAAAAAGAAAATAAAATGTATAAAGCATATCAATTTCTTAGATAAATCTTTAGCTTCAGAATCTAAACTCAGAATATCAGTCCAAACTATCCTCATATCAACTGATTTTGGGAAACTAAAAAGAATCATATTACTGTGGAAAGTAAACAACACGCCACTGAGCAGATAAACAATGCCATACGGTATGATCAGTCGGATAATTTCAATAAAAACTTACGTATAAAATAAAATTCCCTTGACCTTCTTTGTTTTATAGTTTTTACACGTTTTAACAATACAAGACATTTTGAAAGTATCGAAGTATCTATCAGCACAATGTAAAATTTGAGCAATTTCTAATTCATCTGACAAGTATGTCAACCTAGAACAGCTGACTACGAAAGTATAAAAATGGCCGAAATTTGACATAAGAATTTAGTCACCAATTTTGGATGCGCAGTGGTCGAAGCGTATTCTCCCCACTCTATATCTCTCCCATCACGTCGGGGTCACCAATGTAGGATCGAAAGTTTTTATGCCTACTTATGCGTTTCGTTCCTGGAGCACACATTTGGACTCATCAGTATGGCTTGTGTGCACCATGTCATAGACGCAGGGGATGTTAGAAGTTTGAGGGAGCCACCGGGAGTTGCACCCGGCACCTATTCGGTGTGAAACTTGAGCGCTAACCTCTAGGCCACCGAAGCGTTGTGAATTAAGCTATGCGTTGCTATATAGAGTGCCGCCAAGAGATCCCTACACACTCCCCTGCCAGTGACGGAGTGCCGCTACAAAGTAAAGGTGCTAAAACTGATCCTTCAGGAAGACCGTTTTTCAATGTTTTGAAATTGCTACTCTTATTGTCAATAAAAACACAAAACCTTCTATCAGATAACATATTTTCTAATAATCGTAGCATTTTCCCACACTTCAGATGGGTTTAGAGTTTGAAAATTAATCCATCTATCCACACAGTGTCATATGCCGTAGATAAATCAATGAAAGCAGCTCCTGTTTTCAACCTATCATTGAAGCCTGATTTTATGAAAGTTTTAAGGCTGAGAACAATTTCTATTTTTCCTAAAGCCTTCCTGGAAATTTTGTAGAGCATTTTCTATAGAAGATTCAATTCTAAAAAGAATTAACCTTTCTAATATCTTGAAAGGAACACTCAATAAGCTGATGGGTCGATAACTACTGGGATCCCAAGGATTTTTTCCTCGTTTCAAATTACCTATTACTTTAGCCTTACGAAATTAGGAAGGAAAGTTTCCTGAATTCAGAATATTGTTATAGAAAGACAATAACCAAGACAAGGCCTTTTTTCCTAAATGTTTGATGAATTCTGGGTAAATTCCGTTAAAACCTACGTCCTTTCGAGATTTGGTAGATTTGATTGCAGCCCTCAATTCATCTATATTGAATGGATGTGACACATGTTCTAAAGTAGGAGCTGATCTCCTGAATATGTGTAATTTTTTCTTCATATTTCTCATTTTCGATTGGGATATATTGACTGATTCGGATACATCATTTAGGCGGCGAACGATTAAACTTGGATCAATCTTTGATGATGATGAGGTAAGGGGAATAGCTTCACCTAATTTTCTCAATATATCCCATGAACTCCTACTCGAATGTGTGAAATTCATTTTTGATATAACACTATCCCATTTCTCTTTTCGGCTTGTATTGATAGAATTCATAAGCCTTTCTCTTTGATCAATGGATGGTGATTTTTGATAGTCCTTATACAAATTATCGGTTTCTTTCGACCAACCTGGAATATCATCTTTCCGGAAACCTCTTGGAACGAACTTGAACCTGAGAATCTGTGATAGTTATCGTATGGTATGAAATAATAAAATGAATGAACAACCCCAAAAAAAACATAACCTCCGCCTTTGGGTTCCGAAAGGAGCTTTACGCCGTTCAAGGCGTTGAATTTTCTTTCACCTGCTGCAATAAAACCATAAATAATTGTAGAGAATTAATGCTTTTTGTGTCGAGAAACGCATATATAATGCACAACATTTATAGTAGTATATTATCTTAGGGTGTCGTATATCACTAGCGCGAAAGCTTTGTGATGAGGACAATTTATAGTGCAAGATACTGCTAACAACTCAGGCCTTTCGATCTATATGAATACTAACAACCGTCATTAGAGTAGCAATATTGCAGAAATAGCTTCTCTTGGAATAGATTTTTACTGATTATAAATAAATATGCGATTCGTTTATCATAGCAACGATTTTTTCGAGAGGTTGCTTTTATTTTTGAATTCTATCAAAATATTTTGCATATCAGTTAATAATCTGCTCAACTGACCCCATTAATTTAATCAAACCTGAAAACGTCAATAAACTATTTGCATCGTTTTTTTCCTACTTTCCACCGTGTATTATAATTTTTATTGACGTTTTATTTTCTTTTAGAGGGCCTCAATATTTCCCAACCGTGTTCAAGAATCTTCCTGATGGTTATTGAAGAAATCGAGAAAATTCTCTGGTTTAACTCATCACTAACCAGTTTTTTCAGAAATGGATCGATTTTGTTCTGTTTGGGATCGCAGATGGAAACACGATCCATCAATTTTTCTCCTACAACTCGTGCGGTACCCAAATATTGAGCTTCTTTTTGAAGCCGGTCTAATACAAATGAACTGTTTTTATTTACGGTATATCTGTAGCTCCTGAGCGATGCTGTGGCAGCTCTCATGCCGGTGCACTTTATCATTTCCAGTATTTTATCAACATTCTTGATGAGAGGCGTTCCAGTGCGTGGTGCATCTTTCACATCAAGATGACCGGATCTGAATCCGCGAAACTAAAACTGCGCGTGATTGGCGGTCACAGTATTCGGACTTTTACATTAGTTACATTTGCAATCACCTGGTGTGCATTCTCCCCTTTGTCCGAGCAAAATTGTAATATGTACCAATATTTGTCTTTGTTCACCTCCATGTTTGACGCTTTAACACACAACTAAATCACTAAGTTACATCAATGACAAAAGATGTTTGGCTAGAACATAAATTCGTCTTTTCAAAGAAAAAAAGTTCGACCAGATGCGGCAAATAAAAACAGAGATAAAGGTCAGTAAAGCCATTTGTCGATAAAATAATGGATTTGTTTTTCTGCAATCTTCTTTGAGGTATTCCAAAGGACCAGAGCTCAGTTAAAGATAGATTTTCTAAATTGTATTGGATGGAATTTACATGCCTGCTTTTGCTCCTGACCTCGTGTCAATGCTTTTCTAAATTTTGTAAGATCGATTTGATCTACATTTCAGTTTTACTTTGAAGTTTTGAAGTTCTAGGTTATGGATATACTTGTTTGTTGTTTCTTAATGATTATGATTTTTCATGTTGTTTATAACAAAGTATTATATTATGAACAATAAATATTACTCTCTCCAATTCACTTGGGTAGCTTTATAGAGCGGCAACCAAGATAATTATCAAGAGCATTTCATACAAATATATACAGCAACCAACATTACAGCCTAATGTCTACATTCCTCGCTTTATTAAGAAGGAGAAGTACTCTTTCTCGGGAATAAACATATTTTTGTGAACAGCTATCCTATTTCACTCCTCTTTACTACTCTAGAACCCTAACAGGAAAGGTTTCATTTTAATAAACTAGTTGAGAGAGTTGAATTTTTAAGAGAGTAGAATAACGCTTTGGAAAACACTGGTCAACAGTGGTTTTCGTGCAGAAGATTTTGGAGGTGATTTCATATGAATTTGATGCCCTGAATTCAAATATGCTATTAGTTTTTGCCTGTCAGCTCGAATTTTTAAGATATCAACATTTCTGTGAATTATACATTACACTATTTCAAAAGAAAAACCATGGTTTAAAGAAACAAATTAATTAAGGAATTTTTATCATATTGCACTATTATTATTCATTATATACTATAGAAAACAGAAAAAGGTCATCATTTAAACCAATTGCTCACTGAACATTTCGGAAACTTCTTTTGCATAACATTCTTGAATGTATTTTAAAACAATCCGGTCTTAAAGACCAGCAGTAATCTCCCATCTTCCTTGATAGCGATCCTCCATACATTTGATATCTTGGTAAAGTCTTTCACCTTGCTCCTCACTAATGTCGCCTAAATTATCAGGAAAACGGTCTAAATGGCTGTGTAAATAATGCACCTTAATGCTCATGTTAACCCAAGTGATCTGAAATTATTCAGCATCTCATTGACTAATTCAACATAGTTTTCAGCTTTGTGTCTACCCAGAAAATTTTGGACAACTGAAACAAATGAATTACAGGCGTTTTGTTCAATGTCAATAATTGAATTTATGAAGTCAGGGTCTTTAATCAGCTGTCTTATTTGTGGGCTATCAAATATTCCTGCTTCAATTTTTTCTTTACTCAGCTGAGGCAGTTTTTTCCCTATATATCCAAAGCATGATCCGTTCTTATCAAGAGCCTTTACAAACTGCTTCATTAGACCCAGCTTGATTTGCAGGGGTGGACACATGATTTTCTCTCGCGGAACTAAAGGATCATTGATGTTATTCTTTCCCCCAACATCCATGTTTTCTCTTCTAGGCCACTCTTTTCTAACCCAGTGTTGCGTTTTGTCTCTGCTATCCCAGAGGCACAAGAAACAAGGATACTTGGTGTGGCCACTTTGCTGTCCAAGGAGAAGGTTTACCATTTTTAAGCCTACACAAATCACCCATTGGAGTTCATGATACTTTATTTTTTCCAAAACCAAAGCTATGTTGTCATATTGCTCTTTCATTTTCGTTGAGTGAGCAATTAGTTTTGAGCTTTATTTGTTCCCATTATGTAGAAGAACACATTTCAATCTTCGCTTTGAGCTGTCGATAAATAGGCGCCAATCATCCGGAAAATATTCAGGAAGACCCATTTTAACCAGGAGTTCTCTAATAGCATGGCAAAATACAAGATTTTGTTCTTTAGAGAAAAAAGGTAGAAGATCTTTTCCCCTCGTGCGATAAAATGTAATTTTCGTTCCTGGTTCAAGTAATTTTTTCCTTCCACCTGGAAGCTAGTAATTCAGAAGCTTCTTTCGACAGGTTGAGATCTCTAGTGAGGTCATTTAAATCACCTTGGTTGAAACATTGGGGAATTGATGACATCGTTTCAAAATCACTGTCACCTTCAGTAGTGTCAGAATTCTGATCAGAGAGACATGTATCCTCACAGAGTTCTGGTAGCTGCTGAAAAGTTGGAATTGGCACTTCTTCTGAGTGAGGGATAGGGCGTCTTGCAGAGACTAAATCTGCATAAGTCCTCTTGTTACGGTTATTTCGATTGATTCCAGTAATATTTACTAGGCAGAAATAACAGTCATAGAAGTGATTTTTTGGTTCTCTCCAAACCATTGATACTCCGAATTTTAGACTTTTCCTTTTCCCGGTAGTCCACTGTCGTAAAAGCTCTGTACAAGTTTTACCGATAATATGTGGTGCCCATGTTTTATCCTGATCACCAAGCTTAACACCAAAATATCCAAGATAAACCCTCTTTACAAAGTCACTAATAGTTTTTCTGTTTTCCAAGAACGTGTTTTCTCCGCATATGTAGCAAAAAATATCAGGATGATGTACACAGCTTCTTCTTCTCGAACTCATTTATATTCAACAACACAAATACAACAATCTACTTTTTAGATTTACTTTTCAACAACTGCTCGTTACTAAAGAGAAATTTCATATGACGCTAAGTTCTATCTATCTGCACCGCGGGAATTCACAAACTAACCTCAACTCTCAACTGCAGTTGAAGTTCACTTCAACTGGACAGCTCCATATATCGGATTTCTATGAAATTAATTAGATTACACTAAATAGGAGTAAATCCCATTTGTTAACAGTTTGTCAACCAATTAGTTATATATCTCATATTGTTAGTCTTCTATTTGTAATGAGTGAATTAAAATAATAATTATAATAAATACTATTATTTTAAATTCAATTTGTTACAAATGAACACTGACAATAAGGAAAATATACAAGAATCTATCTCTTGTATAAACTTTACAATACTCACATAAGTGAATTTATCTAAAAATCTAGAGCTGATACAGAAAAACTAAATCATATTTAGATTCAGCAATAAAAATATAGTTAAAATTCTAGGCACCAGAAAAAGACTTGTGAATAGACGATAATAATAGTCGACTATAATATACGATTACAACCGAATAGTGCTCTGTTAACCCTATGCCCAGGTTGAATTCCCAATCAATCTCAAGTTAGTAATTGAAAACATTACTAGGAGTTTTTGTTGTATTATAGCAACTGGCTTCAGGGGGCCAGAGATCGGGAGCAATGGAGGAGAACAGGGGAGGCCTATGTCCAGCAGTGGATGTAAAGGGCTTTGATGATGATGGTTTGAATATTGATTCGCAAGTAGCTCAACAAGCGCGCCAAAGCAATCTGACCTCACATCAATGCTTTACAATTTTTTTTTAGGAATAATTGCCCTGACTCCTCAAACAGCTTCTGATGGAATTGAGATAATACAGAAAACAATAAGAGATAAATTTCAATTATATTTCGTCTCCGCCACTGAAGATTGCTGCTGGTCGAGCTTCTCTCACACGTCGAATATTAATATTTATTATGACTTGTCCTGCTCCAGAGTGCTTTTACGGCTACTGCCCCTTCACAACCAAACAACCACTTCTATAGTGCACAATAGAAATTCCACATATGGAAATTACGATTTAATTTATCACTCTTATTTTCCATTGTCCATTTACATCGGGGTGTTAATTTAATTTATTTGTCTTATTCATTAGTGTTATCGACGCACCTGAAAAATCATCCGCGGTTATCTGTAAATAAAAGGAAATAGATATATTTATTTGATTCCGGTTTATCATATGTTAGAAATGAAAAAAACCGATACATATATGATATTTTATTTGAGAATTATAAGAATCGAGATAAGTTGATGACGAGATATTGTTGATGATGGAGCTCGTGTTGAATGATTGTTTGGGCTATTACCATCATCTATTGTGGATGTAATGATTTCCGACGTTTCGATAGACATCTTCTATCTTTATCAAGGAGAAAAGTAAGAAACCTTTTGAAAATTATCCATTTTCAAAATGTCAATTGATAATTTTCAAAAGGTTTCTTACTTTTCTCCCTGGTAAAGATAGAAGATGTCTATCGAAACGTCGGAAATCATTACATCCACAATAGATGATGGTAATAGCCCAAACAATCATTCAAATCGAGATGAGCGCTAAAAATTCACAACTTAAAAGTATAAAAAAATTGAATTAAGTGATAAATAACAACAGATATCTTACAGACCTAATATTAGGTATTGATTTCATATGATTATATAATATTGGAATATATTATTATTATTATTAGTATTATTTTATTTCTTTCATTGATTTTATTTAATTATTTAATCTATAATATAAAAATGAATCGCAAAATGTGTAGGTAAGCGCATAACTCAACAACGCCTGGACAAATTTGGCCAAATCTTTTTTTATAATGTTCGTTGAAGTTCAAGGATGGTTTTTACGTCGAGAAAAATTAAAATTATTGCTGGAAAAACCCTAAACATAGCCCTTTTCTTTTTCCCATACAAATGATTTGTAACTAAAACGTAGTCAATTTGAGCTTTATTGCTGTGGTATAAAGTTCATATTAAATTACAAGCACTCACTGTTGTCTAAGCAATGTAGGTGTGTTCCTAACGTCAAAGATCATATCTATCAAAACAATGTGCGTGTGTGCGTTGGAGCACAGAATACATAGTTGGAGGAGTTTAATGTCGTGTTCCGAAACTGGCGTTACTTTTGTATTAGTTTCGGCAAGCGAGATAAAATGCATCAGTTTCCACGTAATTACATCAGTCAAACAAAAATCGCGTTACCAACAGTGATTTATTATTTTTAATATCCAAATTTTAAATAAATAAAACTATTCGTACGGCTTAAAAGGATTTGACTTCAAATCATATCAAATTTAAAAAAAAAAGAAGTTGTCTGTTACCTAATCTACCGAGTTTGTTTTTGTCAACTGATACACGAAACAAATTCGTATATCGTATTTTGTGCAGTGTTTAGTTAGTTAGTGTTTGTTTAGTTCGTGATTAGTGAAAAAATAATTTATATTTGATATGCCTCCTATATGACGAAGCAATTTAGGTAGAAGAACCAGAAATGCTACAAACCAAGCTAATTACCGATCTAATCGTACTGCACAAGAACATGACGACGGAGATGAACGTGAAAGAAAAAAGATCTACGGAGCAATAATAACTGATTTGGTGGTGCAATGATTTTATTAGCAGGAGATTTTCGTCAAACATTGCCAGTGATTCCACGATCAACGCCAGCTGATGAACTCAATGCATGTTTAAAGTCCTCCAATTTGTGGAAACATGTCAAAGTACTTCATTTAAGCAAGAATATGCGTGTCGAGTTGCAAAATGACCAATCATATTCTCTAAACAACTCATTGACATTGGTAATGGCAAATTTCCTATAGACATGTTGACTGGCTGCATTAACTTTCCTCAAAGTTTTTGTCAGTTAACTCGATCAAAAGATGAACTTATTCAGAAGGTGGTTCCAGATGTTTTTCAAAATTACAGAAACCATGAGTGGTTGAGCGAACGAGCTATACTGGCTGCAAAAATCATAAATGTGAATGAATTAAATTTCAAAATTCAAGAACAGGCAAATTGAGGATATATAAATCAGTTGATTCAGCTACTAATCAAGATGATGTAGTCAACTATCCACCGGAATTTTTAAACTCGCTGGATTTGCCGGGATTGCCACCTCACAATCTTCAATTAAAGGTTGGATCGGTGGTTATAATGTTGCGAAATATCAACCAACCGCGTCTTTGCAACGGTACACGGTTAGCGATAAAAAAATTACTAAACAATGTGATAGAAGCAACTATACTCAAAGGAAAGTATAAAGGAGAAGATGTTCTCATACCGCGCATCCCAATGATTCCGACTGATGTGCCATTTGAGTTTAAACGACTACAGTTTCCAGTGCGGCTTGCTTTTGCTATGACTATAAACAAATCCCAGGGGCAATCATTAAGTGGTATTAATCTAGAAAACCCATGTTTCTCACATTGTCAATTGTATGTTGCCTGTTCCCGTGTTGGAAAACCATCAGATTTGTTTATCTATGCGCTAGGTAATCCAACAAAAAACATCGTATACCACAAAGCACTACAATATTAATAATAATAATTATGATTCACATGATTAACAATAAAGCGATTACTTACTTTTAAATCCTTATATGTTTTATTTAATTATTTTTATTCACAACGCCCTATCACCAGGGTGACGGTTCTGTTCAGGAGAATTTTTTAAAATACGTAGGCACAAAAACTGGCACATTACCACTCTTTTTGACAGGGCGAAGTCTGTCGGGTCAGCTAGTAAATAAATAAATATTGAGGAAACCAAATTCGAACTCCTTAGAACTTTGAAACCATTGGATTTAGTGCCTAATATAGCATTATTTAAATATTTAATATTTTCTTGTCTAGTGTGGTTGAATGGTGTCACCATTATCTTATAAATGGGCGGAAATATCATACTTTATTTCACAAACCAATGCGTAAACAATGTGTTACATGCATTGATGTGGAAAAAAAAGTTTCTTTTCACAAATGTGTAATGATAGCCAATTATCAGTTAAATTTAGATAACAATTCTTCAATACGACGCCCTAATTTGATGGAACAACGGTCAAAGGATAAAGCATAAATTATCCAAATCTCGGTAATTGTGATTTATGAGGAGTTGACGTGTACGTCATCTTTTGCTTTCACGCCATTTTATAGCTTACTGACCGTAACGATACTCCTCCTGCTGACCCAAAATTTATAACGTATATTAGGTAGGGTCATTCTTTTCTTTTTTCCAATGTTCAAACAGTCTATACACAACGAAGCCTACCTGTTACAAAAGGATTCCATAAAAGAACGGTAATTCCGGCGGCAAGTACAAGAATAAACCTCATCTGTGGTGACTTTACCAAGAAAATAGCATCAAGTTGAATTCTCTTCTTTCTTTTGGACGGCGGTTAACTTTTTATTGGTGGGTCCTTAATTACCCAAAGAAATATGAATTATGGCACTGTGGGACTAATTGCCGCAGTAAAGTTTTTCACTACAATCTGTTGAGTTCACTGTCATCGAAGTACGTGTGATGCAAATGTTCGCAGTTATGGGAATTCTTGACACTGTCAAGCCGGACGGTTAGCTTCTACGGCAATTTTTTGAGCCATAACAGCAACATGAATGCAGGGTGGACCAATTTCTAAAATTTGCAATAATTATTTCGTCTATATGGCTCATATACTATTCCTTGGTACACAATTTCGCTGATACGAACTGCCTAAAATTGCGTCGGTATATAAATTGAAGTCTATTTGTTTTGAATCAGGTTGTATTGTATCATTATATGGTTCAAGTTTATTCTGTCTCATTCTTTCAGCTTTTTTTTACATTTTTCTGGTTTAACCAAAACTTCAGCGGATTTTGTGATATATATATATAAATAATATATTATGCACTCACAGTCGTACTTAATTGATATCGAGTTTATTTCAGGGATGTCGACTAATAACACCAGGATTAGGTTACTCTTTATTCATCTGCCAAGCTTTCGGAAATGTTTATTTCCATCCTCAGGGCCACTGTGGGCCACTATGGTTCTGTGATTGTGCTGTGGGGATCTATGGCGGGAGATTTTCTGTCGTTCATGTGTCAGAGATCGCGTTCTGTAGATTATAAAAAGCTAGGTTAAGTAGAGAGTAAAAGAGAATTGAGTGAGATTTTTCAAATTGTAATAAAAAATAACAAAAAACAAAAAAATAGTACCTAATTTCAAAAATAGAAAGTGAAAAAAACCCTGTATTGTTGTTGTTGCTAGTCATTTGTTTCCAAATAAAGAGGATCACACTGGATGAAATATAAAATAGAGGATAACCTCAAATTCGGGTGAGAATACTTTTTTTTTATGTAGATAATGTTTTTTAGTATTGTATTTTATTGTATTCATTGTTTGTGTATAATTTTAGTGGCCCTGAGGATGGAAATAAACATTTCCGAAAGCTTGGCAGATGAATAAAGAGTAACCTAATCCTGGTGTTATTAGTCGACATCCCTGAAATAAACTCGATATATATAAATATATACTCTTTCGAACTTTTGGCTGACAATATTTAGTTAGCAAACAATAAAGTAATCAGGGGTTAGTGACGGGGTGCCATACAATTCGTCGTATGACATAAAGCCTAGGGAAAAAAACCCCAATTAAAAAAAACCTGGCTCCCCGTCTAAGTGTGAACATACAAAAATAAGCTGAAATATATTTTAGGGACTTCTTTCTTCAAGAGTGGTCTTCTGTTGATGGAGACAGAGATTTCTTCAAGTTGCTCACATCGAATCTGGAAATAAAAAGACAAAAGCAGAAATAAGAACTGAATAACAAAAATACGTATCATATTCGTTTGAAATTTATAACCATTCGAAGAAAGAGTTGGAAACATCATGAATAGCCCTAAAACCATCTTGAAATTTATATATGGGACAACTATTGATGAGATGAGGTATTTTTCTTCTGCTTCTCCACATTCACAACTTGCGCTAGGAACTGAGTTACATCTAAATAGCATCCTATTGATACGACCATAACCTGTTCTCAAACGATTAAGAACTGTCCAAATTTTTCTTGGAAGATCAAAACGAGGAATATTTTCAGAAGCATCAGAAATGAAATACTTATTGAACATTTCGTAAGAGTTCCACTTAGTCTTTCATAATCCTTTATCACTTATGTTCATATTGAAGAACGTATTATGCCATAATGGTTTACGTGACTTCAATCAGGCAATTTTATTTTGGGGCATATATGAAATAATTGGGAATAAAATGATATTCTTTCCAAGAATTCAGAGCTGCAGTCTGTCTGCGAATATGGGGAGGGACAATGTTAGACAATACTGGTAACCAATAAACCGGTGTAGATCTTATGGTGCCAGTAATTATTCTCATGGATGTTTTCAATTGTGCATCAAAATTTTGTGTATGTGAACTATTAAACCAAACAGAGCAACAATACTTAGCTGCAGAAAAAACTAGGGCTAGAGATGCTGTGCGAAGAGTGGAAGCATCAGCACCTCAAGATGATCCAGCTCATTTCTGAACAATATTATTCCTAGTTTCCAGGTTTAGGATCAGACCATTTAAATGAAGCCTCCCTGGAAATTTTGTAGAGCATTTTCTATACATTCTGGATGCATTGAGAGGTTAGATTGCCCTAGTTCTGAAACTAAAGAATATATATAAAGAAGATTTTAATAATAACAAAATAAGGAAATTTAAGTGGTATGATTAATAATTTATATCTTACATCTTACATCTGGGACCTCAAATCCAGATTGAGCTCCACTCAGATCTACTTATTCCATATCCTCACTACCTGCAAAATAAATTAATAATAAAACTATTAAATAGTCGACATACAACTTATTAATGTGAAATTCAGAAATTTATGTCATTTCTGACATTATTAAAAGTTTAAAATAGATTATTTTTCTGACCCAAATATCGACCAATAGAATTGCACCATTCGACGTCACGTGGTACAACCTACATGGTATTATACTGATAATTTTTTGAAAATTTTCTCTGTTAGTTGCTATATATAAACAAAACATGATCCAGTCAAATTAAGCACACGTCAAACTGACAGGTTGAATTCAATTGTGAAAATTGGAGATTTTGCATAAAAATGAGTCGATTTGGAGTTTGTTCTCTGTCCACCATCGATAAAAAAGTCAAAGGAAATGTTCCCATTAATACGGAGAAGGCAAAAAAAACAGTTTGGAACCAATTTACTACTTTTTGTACTGAGAGGGAATACACACTGAATGCTGAAACGAGTGAAGCGCAATTGGCAAACATTATGAAAGATTACGCTTACAATATGAAGAAGATGGATGGAGAAGACTATAAGGAAGGTACAATAAAAACAATGTGGAATCAGACTGCCAAATTACTTCAAGAAAAGTATTTGAACGATTTCGACATCAAAATCAACCCATTTTCGGATGCTGCATTCAAGACCGCTCGAGGAGCTCGTGATGCCAAGCGTAAGGCTTTACAATCTATTCCGGAATATTCCGGAAGTGCAGCAGCAGCAGCGTTAGAGGAAAAAGATTGGGATGCAATGACCACTGTTTGGGACGAGGAAACTCCTGATGGCCTCCAGAAAAAATTATTCATGATAATATCAGTGGAATTGGCTTGGAGAGGTGGTGAGGGCAGCATGGCGTCAATACATCACTTCAAGGCAGAACAGCGAAATGACGGGGAAACAACTGGGAGAATTGAATACAATCCAATTTTCAGCAAGACCACACAAGGTGGTGATAAAAAATTATCAGACAGCAAGTGGCTGGTGGAGAATCGGGAAATCCCTGACAAGTGCCCAGTGAGACTGTTTCAGAAATTGTCAATATCAAGAGCGACAGACTATTCCTGACCCAAAATCCATTCTGGAATAAAGTTCCAGGCGCTAGGTGGTACAAGGATTCCCCAGTAGGCCAAAACACGAATTCAAAGTGGGTTAAGGAGTCAGCTGGGCTTGACCTTGGTAACAAAAAAAATCACCAATCACTCCAGTCGTGCAACAGCCGTCTCCAATCTAGCGAAATCGGGCCTGGGAGAGCAGCAGATAATCAAAATAACTGGACATGCCAACAGTAACTCCATCAAGCCGTATCTCCAACTGGACCAGGAACACCACGAATTAATTGTCAAGAAACTGCGAAGGAGTGAGCCTACTGCAGAAAATGCCATCAACAGCATAAACCTCATGCCATCTACCTCTTCTGGGACCATTACCGATAACTCTGACTTGAAGAAAACATGCACCAATGTTTACAACAATTGTATTTTGAATGGCACTACCCTGATTCTTAATTAAATGTTGTTTTATTCATTATGAAATTCTTATTTGTTAACTGTACATTTCGTCTCATTTCGTCTCATTTGGGACAGAAAAATAATCCCCCGAATACCACACGAGCTTCAAAATTATCTGATATTTCCCGATAGGTTCCCTGCAAAAAAATGAAATCGTCAAGTTTTTCATTTGTTTGCAACGAACCTATCGGGAAATACCCGATAATTTTGAAGCTCTTGTGGTATTATAAGTGAGAAATCACCACAAACCTGTTGTATCAGTCTCATTTCTTAAAAGAGTTGGTAATGCATTAGACGTCAGCCTCTTGGTATCAGGTAAGATGTATTTCTCATCAAAATGATAGTGGCAGACTCTTTTCTTATAAACGTCTTCCCGTGGCATGCCTTTCAGTTCTGAATTCTGCAGTATATCTAGCCACCTATGAAATCTAACTAATTCTGTTTTAAAATTTGGGAAACGATGTCATCGGGGAGTGTTAATTTTGCAACTAGGTACTGCACATTTGGTAAGACCCATAGCTCAACTTGCAAGTAACACTGAACAGCCATAAAAGAATTATTATACCTGTGCTGTTCTCTTATATTAGTGATTCCCAATCACGTGACGGATATTGATGTTGAACGAAAATAATTTTACTTCAAACATAAAAATTAAGTTCCGTTGTCTGTTTACTATAATAATTTACGACGACAAACGATTATTGTAAAAAATTATGATTTCTAGAGTTTTTTTACCAAACAATTCAAGATGGTAAAAACATGATATACAGTTAAATCTAGGGTTATGAGATTGCAGTTTTCTTCAGAAGTAGCGACTGACCTGACAAAATTTGGTAGCGTTTGATCGCTCGAACTCAAAGGGCCGTGACCAGTACGTAGAGTTGACGGTCTAGAGAGATATTTTGTCTCTGATTTAGACTCAAACCGAGCTCCCATCCTGAGATAATTTAGCCCAATTCGAAAATTTAAACCACTCATCTCCGAACTTACCAACTTGTGTTCGTACTTTCGACGTGCCGATTCTAAGATTAAAATTAATCTAAAAGCCACTCTGTACACAACAACGATAGAATTCTCCCAAACATCAAAAAACTGGTGTGAATTTGAATCTATCCATCTGTCACCAGTCAATTATTCTTGAATCAAGAGCACGATCGTTGAAATCCCATTCTCGATTATCTAGTCACCCGAAAACATAGAAATGTGGTCGATTGTCCACACAATATGTTTTAACGCTGAACGACGTAGGCTTTGATTCTCCAAGTTCAATATATAAAAGACGGATTAAGGTCTTCGATAATCCGTCGGAAAAAACCCATGAATGCAACTCAACCTTACTAAAATAAATATCGAACAAAAGCAACTACTTACACATTGCCAACCTAACAAAAGCAGACAGCAAATACCAACAATGAAATAAAACACGCTCAATAGACATAATTAATCCAACCAACAAACATCCAACACGTCGTATCTCTACGAAAATAATCCCTAAAGATACGATCCATTAGGGTCGAAATAGGCAGCGATCGTCTAAAATGGGGGTTACACAGGAGTAAGCGTTATAATTCAAAGCCGTACGAAGTTAGGAAGGATCCATGCGTTGTTTGATGTTTAATACTTTCGTACAGTGATATTATACCTCCAGGATATTTGTACAGGGTTGTATTACGGTTTTGTTATATTATGTTTTTGTTTATGTAACTTTCCTTGTTAATGCACTCGTGCTCACTCACACTATTAGTTTATTTATTTATTTATTAATTTATTAAGGGTACATGACCTTTGTATGTAAAATAAAACACAAAATAATAAAATCTAAGTAATATAACAAGAAAAAGAGTAGATGTAGAGGTAAAGCAAGTATAAGTACGAATATATATGTAATATGAAACAGAAAACCAATATAAAGCACAAATAAAAATTAATCTTAAATATCACAGTCTTATCAGGTACTTCAATTCTCTCCTCAACCTCGAAATAGATACATGAAATATATCAACTCCTAATGAGTTGACGACATCTTTTTGCACACAGTGTCATATGCCGAAGATAAATCAATGAAAGCAGCTCCTGTTTTCAACCTATCATTGAAGCCTGATTGTATGAAAGTTGTAAGGCCGAGAACCTGATCTGAACAATTTCTATTTTCCCTAAAGCCTCCCTGGAAATTTTGTAGAGCATTTTTTATAGAAGATTCAATTCTAAAAAGAATTAACCTTTCTAATATCTTGAAAGGAACACTCAATAAGCTGATGGGTCGATAACTACTGGGATCCCAAGGATTTTTTCCTCGTTTCAAAATACCTATTACTTTAGCCTTACGAAATTCGGAAAGAAAGTTTCCTGAATTCAGAATATTGTTATGGAAAGACAAAATAACACTTTTATAGAAAAGCCTTTATGAAAAGATCATTTATGTGAGAATTCTGATAGAGCTTTTTCACTTGAGAAAGTCAAAGAATAAAATATCCAGGATTAATAACACTGATTCAATTTTCAAGAAAGCAAAAATCGACCTAATAACTTATTAGTTCTTAATTCTTGCAACAATTCATGCAATGATGATTATCGTTGAGCCAAGATTGAGTATAATGAATTACCGAAGGAACGGAAGGCAAAAATATGAAAAATTGATAGAAAATTCAATGAAAACCGAAAAGCCAAATTTAATGGAATAGGAATTCCAAGAAAATTACCAATGATACGAAATTTTTTTCATGAATGCTGTACAAAAGTTAACACACGACGTTTCCATAATGAATAATATCAAAGAAATAGACAGATGAATATCTCTTGAAGGGATAACACAAGATCAATAATGTAATAAAATTAAATTGATGAAAAATAAATACTCGAGTGATTATGTATTTATCTAGATTTTACATAATTTTAAAATAGTTTGACCGTCCAAATATCTAGGTCAGGTTCGTTATTAGACCAAATCCGTCTAATGGTTCAGCATTTATGAGCATCTGGAATTTGATTTCTTTCAAAACTCCTAGAATAAACATCGGATCAAGTTGAAACTTGAAAGATATTTGAATTAGGTTGAAATATACAGGGTGTCCCAAAAACAATGGATAAGTTTGCAACTGTGGTGGTCTAACTTATTCCAAATTTTGACCACAATGAAAATTCCACGGTTCCGAGATATTCATGGTTTTCGTATTTTCAAAAACTTTCCAAGTGCGATTCGTTTTTCTAGTGCCATTTCTACAAATGGAGAGGTATTTCGATATGGTTTTGTTTTAATTTCACACGAGATAGTTCAGCTATCGGAAACAAAGCCTTAAATTCATCAAGTTAGTGTAAAAAGTTAGAATATTGAGTTGATTTTAGGAACAGTTTAGTTTCGAAACATCATTATACATATATAAAGTTTTTCCGCGTGTAGAAAAAATGTAATGAATTCTCATCCTTAAAAGTATAAAAAAAATTGCAGCAAACTGAACTATTGTGCTAATTCACCCCTGGTATGGCGATATAAGCGGTACACAGCGCAGATGATGATCGTGCATGGTGTTTGCATGGCTATAGACTCAATGTGCCATCACTAATTTGGGGTACCCTCTTTGTTACCGCATGAAACTTGCAATATGCTGCGATAAGATTGATTGTATTTACCCAAAAGAACTTCACGGATATCAGTTTGTTCGGTAATATTGGTCAAATTCCCCTTGTTGAAATCCCGACAAATTTCATTCATGTTCTAGGGTATCTATCTCCCTTCACGACGCATCTGAAAGACTTCTATTAAGCGATGCAAAATTCATTCTATTGCAAACGTATTTATATTTTCTCTGAAATTAAACGAAATGATATTTTCGAGAATTCAAGAATTTCGTTTTCGTGTAACTTACATTATAGAAGTTCCACAGTTGTCTTCTATTTGGGATAATATTTTTGATGATGCTGAACATGTAAAAAACTGCTTTCTCGTCAGCAATTTACCTCAAGAACAGAAAATGACAACCAAAACCTTCAATATAAGAACATACAAAAACTTGGGACAATGTGCAATCAGATATACACTGCTCAACAATTGATAGGGATCACTTACTTTTTATATGAAACGTTGAAAATACACGGAAGATGGAAGAATGCATCTGTGGCGGAAGGTTACATAGAGCAGAGCTTTTTTTCCAAAAACAAAATATCGACGATGATTGTGAATTCGGTAACAGATTCTCATGAATTCTCTAGTGGTTCTCTTGTGAACGAACTTCCAAGTACTTGTGGTCAAGTTTTCGCTCCTCAGGTTTCGAAAACATCCCAAGATTCACGATTGAAGAATTTTTCCGGGAAATTCGAAAACTGCACTTTTAATTCTAATTAAGAAAGACTTTGTTTTCGTTTGTTGAGTTGTCGTTGTTTTAGTATTAAAATTCTAATTTCTTTCTAGCTTATCTTGCTTCTCGCACAACGAGCGGGCGTTATGATCCATAATGCCCGCTAAAATGCCCACGGGCATAATGAGTGTATTTATAGCAACCCTTTCTAAGGTAAAATAAACATATAATGTACAAGTGAAAAATAAAATATATTTCAGCTTATTTTTGTACGTCCACACCTAGGCGGGGAGCCAGGGTGTTATTTTTACTGGGGTTTTTTCCATAGGCTTTCATGTGATACGCCGAATTGTATGACACCCCGTTACTAACCCCTGATCTATATGCTTTATTGTTTGCTAACTGAATATTGTAAGCCAAAAGTTCATAAAAATATATACATATATGAACTACATCTGGTTAAGTGATGAAGGTAGTGAACTTTGGCTGTGGAATCATGTTAACTACTATTTAACATAGCATCGAACCGAAAATTTTGATTTGTTACCTAATTTCCTAGAGTTCCTAGTGATTTTTCAACCACACTTGTACTCTAGAGTACAGCAAAGTCAAAATACGTCGCGGTCAATCGATTTGTTGAAAAGCGGACTACAGAGACCATCCTTGATCCAGTCACGATCCCAACAACTAAACGTTGTAGTCCCATCGTTATTCATGTCAAACAACGAACGATGTCATAAAACTGAGATCAGATATCATAAACAAAACTTATGTCTTCGACACGCCGATACTAATGCAGGCAAGGAATTCACTCGTGTAAGTGTCTGTCAGAAACTCGCAGTGATCCAGGTGGCATCTCATGCAGAGATCCAAGGCGTTCCTGCCGTCCCCATTCAAACAAAAAACACACAATTACCCAACAATAGGCCATCTACGCCTACTAACACAGAACTAACAGAGAAGATATCGTGTCCTCAACGAAGACCATGCTAGAGATACAATCTTTCGATTATCTGAATGTACGGATCTCGGGATTCGGTGCCGAAAATGGACACCTGAGATATCCGAAACGTTGCGTTTGAAAGAAAGCGGTTGATGGCCCTGAAGAGATATCAGATAAGAGAGAGATGAAGTCAATTCCAGCTCTTGCAGAGTGGATTGATGGACAAGGTGCTTAATTTCCATTCCAGCTTTATGCCTGCTCATTCAGTTCGGCTACTGCGGATCGGCAATGAGGCATTTGGAATGTCAGAATCTCAATTAGCTGGGAAGGGAAGATAGTTGTCCTAATATTTCATTCGAATAGGTACTTGAGATATTCCGGTTCTAGCTCAATCAAAAGAAATAACTACAAATATATTCCGCTGAAATAAAGCAAAGTTGTCGCATCGTGATATTTTTTCCCAAGTTTAGGGGTTTTTCATCTGGTTGCACTTGATGTCATGTGGTATTTATTGGGATATCAAATTTTCATCTAGAGAATTCATCGGCATAATAAATATATATATATAATTTAGAAGTAATCTTCTTGGGGTTAGAGCACGGGATCAAAAAATTAGGACTTCATCTATTTTTTGTATATTAATTAAGAACATATGTTTCGGAATACATTGAGCCTTTTTCAAGTTTACGTGCTACAAACATAGTGACAATCACATCTGTCCAACAATTCATCTTAAAACTCAGAAAATTAAAATCATGTTCATCATGTTGTGAACGCTGTCAATTAGCCTAATTGACAGATGTGATTGTCACTATGTTTGTAGCACGTAAACTTGAAAAAGGCTCAATGTACGCCGAAACATATGTTCTTAATTAATATACAAAAAATAGATGAAGTCCTAATTTTTGATCCCGTGCTCTAACCCCAAGAAGATTACTTCTAAATTATATACAGTGTGGAAACCACTTATGGAATAAAATTCTTTATGACATTATTTTAGAAAATTATAAAAAATGCTGAGGAACGTCAACTTTTGAATTCAGTTGTGCGTTATGTAAACATAAATTTAAATGTACAGGGTGATACACGTAAGTCTGCTATAGTCGGTGTTCTCTTTTTTTAATGAAACACCCCGTATATTTGTATATTCTTGAAATCCTTTTAATAAACCGATTTCAATAAACTAAATATGTATGGTCAATTATGAATTGTACAGGGTGAAATTTTTATTTTTACAATTATTAAACACATACATAAAATAGCTGATGTATTTGATTTTAACACATTAAAATGAATGCTCAAAATGTTCTCCACCTAGTTGTTGGCAATAGCACAGTCTCCTATAGAACTCCTCCTTAACTCTGTTTGAAGTTTGAGGTGAAATATTCCGTATTTCTGTAGTTATCCTGTCTTTGAGGTCTACAATGCTAGTTGGTTGTGTTGCATATACTTTGTTCTTGAGATAACCCCCTAGAAAAATATCCAGCGGCGTAAGGTCTGGCGATCTAGCTGCCCGGCCCAAACATTCACCTTTTGAGGGTACTGAGTATGTGTTTCACGCATCCAATTAGGATTCTCTGCTGACCAATATCTACAGTTCTGTCGGTTTACCTCCCCATTCATTGTGAATGTTGATTCGCCAGAAAAAAGAATGGTACCTCATTTCTGTTCAGCTTATTCATCAATCTTTCGCAGAAATCCATTCTACGACCTGGATCGTCTTCTGTTAACTCCTGCACAAAAGTTAATTTGTAGGGATGAAGACACCTTAGAACAGTTGTATGACTAACATTATTTTCACGGGCAATTTGACGTGTACTTGAAGTTGGATTCTCTTCGACACTTAACGAAATATTCACTTTC